>SSNR01000468.1:2542-84958 GCA_006937965.1 Callopanchax toddi
GAAGAGGAGCAATGTGGTTTTCATCCTGGTCGTGGAACTGTGGACCAGCTCTTTACCCTCGCTAGGGTGATGGAGGGGTCATGGGAGTTTGCCCAACCAATCCACATGTGTTTTGTGGATTTGGAGAAGGCTTATGACCGTGTCCCCAGGGACACCCTGTGGGGGGCGCTCCAGGAGTACGGAGTGGATGGTCTTTTGTTAAGGGCCATTCAGTCCCTGTACCAGAGGAGTGTGAGTCTGGTCCGCATAGCCGGCAGTAAGTCGGACCTGTTCCCAGTGAGGGTTGGACTCCGCCAGGGCTGCCCTTTGTCACCGGTCCTGTTCATAACCTTTATGGACAGGATTTCTAGGCGCAGCCGTGGTGTGGAGGGTGTCGAGTTTGGTGATAGGAGAATCTCGTCTCTGCTTTTTGCAGATGATGTGGTCCTCCTAGCTTCATCGAGCTCTGACCTTCAGCTCTTGCTGGGGAGGTTCACAGCCGAGTGTGAAGCGGCTGGGATGAGGATCAGCACCTCCAAATCTGAGGCCATGGTTCTTGACCGGAAAAAGGTGGATTGCCAACTCCGGATCGGGAGAGAGGTCCTGCCTCAAGTGGAGGAGTTCAAGTATCTCGGGGTCTTGTTCACGAGTGAGGGAAGGAGGGAGCGGGAGATCGACAGGCGGATTGGGGCAGCGTCTGCAGTGATGCGGACGCTGAACCGGTCTGTTGTGGTGAAGAAGGAGCTGAGCCAGAAGGCAAGGCTCTCAATTTACCGGTCGGTCTACGTCCCAATCCTCACCTATGGTCATGAGCTTTGGGTAGTGACCGAAAGAACGAGATCGCGGATACAAGCGGCTGAAATGAGTTTTCTCCGCAGGGTGGCCGGGCTCAGCCTTAGGGATAGGGTAAGAAGCTCGGACATCCGGGAGAGACTCGGAGTAGAACCGCTGCTCCTCCATATCTAAAGGAGCCAGTTGAGGTGGTTCGGGCATCTGGTAAGGATGCCTCCTGGACGCCTCCCTCGGGAGGTGTTCTGGGCATGTCCTGCCGGCAGGAGGCCCCCAGGTCGACCCAGGACAAGCTGGAGGAAATACATCTTCAGTTTGGCCTGGGAACGCCTGGGCGTCCCAGCTGAGGAGCTGGTGGACTTGGCCGGGGAGAAGGTGGCCTGGGCTGCCCGACTTGGAATGCTGCCCCCGCGACCCGGACCCGGATAAGCGGAAGAAGGCGAGGCGAGGGAGGTTCTGAGAACATGAGGCATGATTTCAGAAAATGTGTGTAAGCAATTGAGAAAAACTGTAAATCTGAACCCGCTGCCTGCCTCCTTCAGGCTGGTTGTCTGGCTGACCTTGTGCTGCTGGCTAGTGGTGACGACCGGCTGCGTTTGTGCTGGTTATGAAGACTTATTAAGTGCACTGCATGTCTAAAGGTAAATATTGCAGGCAGATCAGATGATAGTATGGGTGACTGGTTGAGAAGATGCTGGTTTGTTGGTGTCAGGATGTTTACATAACTTTAATCCTGCAGGTTGACTGACTGTCTACTAACTCCCTCGCTTGTGGGCTGAAGTTTGACTCAGTTTTCCAAAACAATCTGCTCAGGCCACTCTGCACACTAACTTACTGTATGCCAAGTAGACTGATCATTTATGTGAAATTTAATGAAGGAGATCAATGCTTTTATTGCAATAGCCTCCTAAAAAGCAGAATAAACTGATAAAGCTAACAAAAACACATGACAAGATGCATGTATTTAAAAAATGCTGCACACATGAAGCTTTTGCAGTTTTCTTTCAAGGGCAAAACGAGAGTGTCTTATTAATTTACCCCCTTTTATTTCAGTTCTGCTTAAGACATGCACGTTGCTAATGATGACAGAAGCTTCCTTTGATCCAGGTTTAATCCTTTTAGATGCAACATTTTTCTTTAGGGTTAAAAATACTCTCTTTAACACAGTTCCTTAACAATTAGAAAACTACACGCAATTTCTTAACTAATTGGACACAGAGAGTAAATAAAAACTGAATGTAATTATTTAACATTTAAACTGCATTAACAAACTGAAAAAGTACATTAAACAATAATTAAATGTTTAAAAAGAAAAGAAACAATGAAATATATTTAATAATAGGAACACAATTTCAAAAGATTTTATGTGGAATTATTATTAGAAATGTATTTAATCATCTCAAACTTTAGTAAAATGATGCAGACATCTGGAAAATGTGAGGAAATAATGAAATGTTAATTCAGTTTTTGCTTTTTGAGTAGATTTCAGCTCCTCAAAAGTCCAGAATCTCCTCTTTCCAGAATGTTTTGGTTCTTTTGCACTAAACCAGTGGTGTCCAGTCTGGGTGCTTGAGATGGGTCTGCAAACTGAACATGCCAAAGAGGTTATTCAGCAATCTGAATCAGGTGTGTTGAGGAATGGAAACCACGGAAACCTGCAGGATCATTGTCTATGAGGACCAGGATTGAACACCTCTGCAGTGTTTTCAGTAGGAGACAGATCTGGAATGCAGGCAGCTCAGTTTAGGACCCAGACTCTCTTTCAGACATGAACAGGGTCTGGTTTCTGAATGAGTTTTTACTGACATTTGTTGACGCTGCAGTAAAACGTGTTTGGTGTTTTGGGCCGATCAGAGATTCCCAGAATGTTCCTGCTTCAGAATCACAGCCAGTGTATACAATATTCCACCATGCATGTGGAGATTTTTCCTGAATCTTTTAATAATATTATGAAGCGTGAATAAAAATGATGGAGGGCAGCTGCCTCTTCTTTGAAGCTTTTATGGAGACAAGCAAATAAACGTGGTCTAAATGCAGATTTAACCTGTGCATAACAAACATAAAAATCTGAAAATTCCATTTATTTTGGTTTTTGCATTATGCCTTTGAAACACAATTTCAAATACCAAAAAGTACTGACCCTAAATGAAACCCAGTTATTCAAACCAACTCTTTTGGGCAGTGTGATTTTTTTAAATAGCACAAATTAAACTATTAAAGCTACACAAATCAGAACACGAGACGGAGACAAATGAACACAGACGACAGAATAAATGGAATGTCTGAGTCAAAAACGTTTGTAATTACTGTGATTTAAAGTTGATTAAGTTACTATCTAGTATCATTCACCAACACAGAGACCAGAGTTAAACACTGTCAAGTCATCAGTTAGCGATTCAAGGCTGGACAGCTCAAATCCACACTGGTTTGTAGCTTTTTGAGCAAAAGGAGGCAGTAAGGTGTGTTTGTGTTTGAACATGAACTACCCTGAAGGCAGCGATGTAAGAATCCAGCACTTTGAATTATTTAAACCACCTGATGTCAAGTTATTGAGCTTCAAACCGGACGTCAACCTCTTCAGGCACGTCTGATTTTCCCTCTAGGATTTGTTGTATTTGATCAAGAACTCTTTCATGGAACACTATATCCAGGTGAGGCAGTCCTCTGTACTCTGTCACATGGACGGGCTTCTCCTGCTGCCCCACCCAACGTTTGCATAGCCCCATGCTGAAGCTGTCCACTGTATCGTCCCCGTCTGCGTAAACAAAGTCCACTGGGTCCCCATCAGGGAACTCCTCATCATAGATGTGTGTGACGGGAGTCGGAAGCCCCACGCCGTACATACACCACACCTCCACACCAGGTGGATGGAGAGCACCGGTCAGGTTTTTGGTGTCCTCCCACTTGTACCTGCAATAAATAATGGTAAAAAAAATCTCCATCAAAATTAGAATATAAAGAGGATGCAATAGAATCAGAGACATTGAATGATATATGGTATTTTTTTGTTTTCCCTGTTAAAACTTGCTGCCTGATTAGATCCCAGCCTTACAACAAATACAGATTTAACCATCATCCATTACCAGCAGAGGGAACCAAAGCACCACCACACACTTGTTACAGTAAAACAAACTACAAATCAATGAGTCTGACAGAGTCCAAAACTCTGTGGTCCCTCCTGAACCGGCCTGTTCTGAGTACTGAACTATTAACAGGCTTAGTTACATGAGTCTGAATCAACAGAGACTCCATTTTCAGACAAAACTGGAAAGTTTTCTATAAATTATTGAGAATTGTCCAACGGCTGAATTTAGAAGATATAAACAAATATATCTGAAATCATCTACCCTATTAAAAATATGCTGATGATGTATTTTAATGTTGAATAAATTGAGGGATCAGCTGCATTACTCCTGTTCTCTTTAAAAACAAATATTTTTATTCTTTAATTTGGACAAAACATTCCTCTGGCCACAAAAGGACACAGAAATAATAATATTACTAAAAAAAGTGCACTTTGTCCATTATTGGGCTATGGAAGCACTTAAAGGTTAGCAAGCTTTTTCTAAGTCTGACCACATTATTTTATTTTTCTCTGGACTTTTTGAATAATAAGAGGATAAAGTTTGTTGAGGGGGCGTATATATCTGATCTCTGAAGGGAGCAGGACATAGATTTACCAACCATATAATAATAATAATATTTATAATTATAATTATAATAATTACTATTATTTTGTTTGCCTTTGCTTTTTTAACAGAATTTAAAAAAAATGTTTAGAAACCTCTTGTCTTTCCTTGAAACTTATTTGATTTGCTCATAAGTCATAAATCTAAGATAAACAATCCATGTGTTTATACTTCAAAATGTGGCATCTTATATTTTCATTTCTTTATTTGCTTTTGTTGGGAACTAAATAACATGTTTGCAGTTGTTCTCAGTGAATTGTAGTGCATTTGCAGTTTTCATTCATAACAGGCGGAATGTTTATTGTTTTTTATGATAAAACCCATCATTTGTTCTCCCCAAAGGATGAAAAGTGATTGTCCACCTGCGGGGACATCAGACTCCCTTTTTAACACTTTGAATATCTGAAGAACACAAAAGTTACCAGCCATCCTCAAAACCGATGTCTGAGAAGAAGCGCTGGTAGTCCCGATTAGTGTAGTTAAAGGTTGGCGTGGAGACAAAAACGTGGTCCTCTGGCCACACATCCTCAAATGGCAGCATCCACAGGTTAGTTGTTACCATCCTCTGCTTCTGGCGGATCTTGATGTTAGAAATCATTGGGATGCCATCATTTTCACCTGAAAACAGTTTAAACAAAGAACAAAAAATATACAGTATGGCAAGGATAAATATCAGCTTTAAAATGAGGGTGAAGAAGCTGAGTAAACTAACCACTGTTTAATAAGTTATCAGGACCAGTTAATACCAGGAAAATATCAAAGAAGTTTAGAAACATTTTAGATTCAGAATTACCTGAAGCTAAGACTCTAACTACTTTAACAGCGCCCCCCCATGGAGCACCCAGGGAAATGAAGCCCTTGATGTACTTGTCCTTCCAGGCCTGAGACTGTTGGTTGAGGAAATATAGGACGTAGTTGGAGCCCATACTGTGTCCCAGCAGGTAAATGGGTTTCTGGTACTGCTCGTACATCTCCTCCACCAGGCTCTGCAGCTTTGTGAGGTACTCTGTGTTCTCATCTGGAGGAAGAGGAGAAACAAAAGGGTATCAGTGCTTCATAATCAATGCAGGCCATCCATCCATCCATCCATCCATCCATCCATCCATCCATCCATCCATCCATCCATCCATCCATCCATCCATCCATCCATCCATCCATCCATCCGTTGTCTCTAAATAAATCAACTCATTAAATGAGAACAGCACTTTGTTTTTACTCAGGTTATCTTAATCTGATATTGAAATTTGTTTGCTCATCTTAAATATTTACATGACAATTAAAGCAAAAACAGGATAAATCTGTGAGAGGGTAAATACTTTATTCACAGCACTGTATACGTAACAATACAGTAACAATTGGCATAAAGTACAAGTAAAAGAGTTGTGAATAGAATTCAACTTAGTTTAAGTGTTTACATATAATATTTTAATTGCTGTGGAAATTTAAAAAATTTTAAAAATCTGTATTTTTTAGTTTGAGTATTTTCTCAACAAAATCAGGAAACATCTTGTTTTTCTGTTTGAATATAAAGCAAGAGCTGCTAAGAATTTTTAATTTCAGTCTAAGAGTGTGTAACTTGATTATCACAGTTTAAATACCACAGGTGTTTTGAAGTTTGTAGTCTGTTGGGGACTGGATGATAATTAGCCTGTACAGCTAGCTGTGCTATTTTTCCAGTATAAACTGTATTACTCATGTTAATGCATACATAGTATATTTAAAAAAAAAAAAAAACACACAAATAAATTAGAGCTGAGTTATGGAGAGCCAAAAGTGACACAATTCAATAATTAAATAAAGTGTTAAATAAATAAGCAATATTTTTTTAATGTGTCATTAATTAATGAATTCATTAATTACATGTGTAAATAAGTATTTAAAAGAAAAATTATTTAAATGTACCATAAAATAAAAAATATTTAATCAATTTTAAAAAATCATATATAATGATTTCATTGTCTATGTCTGTGGTTGCAGCGCATCATGAATTAATTTGATCTGTCAAACTCACTCATCAAAGTCAGTGGGCGGAGCTAGGGCTGATAACAAACATGGCGGCTCATGTGATGAAGGATTTCTATCGAGTTGATGAGATATTTTAAGCCTAACAGATGAACTAGTTGATAACAATGAATCTGTGGTCAAATAAAGCAACTTCATGAGGAATTTCCTCACTGTTTGATCCAGATTTTGACTGCAGAGTGTTTTAAGTGCTTCATCAATAGAACTGTGTTACCCCGTTAAAAACAATCCATCTTTTAATGCCATAATTCATTTACTTATCTAATTGTGTCACTTGGCTCTCCATTTGAATCAGACCTACGTGAATGTAAATGCTGAGTTTTCTACATAAGATTATGCAAATATCATTACAGCTTTTTCTGCTGCAAGCAAATCACTTTTTAAACTTTTGAACTTTAGCCAGCTTTTTTCCCCATCTGATGAACCTTTTACATTTCTTTTTCAAGCCAAACAAATCTCCATGTTTTCATGTTCATTCAAGACATTAAACAATGTGATGGATGTAAAGCAGCCACAGTGTGTGTGCAGCATGAGAGGCTGTGTGTTTAATTCAGCTTCTTACGTGGAGCTAGTCTCCAGTCATATGGAGCGCCACGGACCGTCTCATTTCGGATGTAGCCTATGTTCTCCAAATGCTGCACCATAGAATGAAAATAACCTGGAAAAACATCACAAACAGTATTTAGTTGTTTTCAGAAAGCCAGCTGACATTTTGCATCACATCTCGTTCCTCAGATCAACCAGTAAAGATGAGTTTCCCTCACCAGCCAGTCTGTTATAGTCCAGGAACTCTATGGAGTAGGTCTCCCCAAATCCAGGTACCCGCACCTGCACCCCAGGTGAGTTGGATGACCGTCGAGTCGTCCTGTTATAAACGAGTCTGGACACAAACCTTCTGTGATTATTGGGTTTTACACTGAGTCATTAGACTTGTGTTTAGGAAAAAACAAAGGTGAAAGGTGAGCAGTGTGTGTGTGTGTGTGTGTGTGTGTGTGTGTGTGTGTGTGTGTGTGTGCAACATGTCTTATCAACCACAGGATGCTTTTTAATAAACCTCTCAGAAAGTTTAGATTGGATAAGCATCTATAACTGGTTAACTGTTGGAGTCAACACAATTCAAGATGGCTGCCAAAGCTACTCAATATTTGTAAATACAAAAAATACAATAACTTTGTCAATTTTACATTTATTGAGCCAAAATTTGAGGTGTGAGTAGCTGACAGTCATTACAACACCCTGTGAGTGTTTTATGATTGTGTGAGTTTTTTGTTTGAACTTCTTGAAGACTTATGTCCTAAATTGACCTCAAACCACTTCTGGCAATAAAGCAGCCAAGTGGAGGATTAAGATGAGTGCTTTAATCAAAACCCTGATAGATCCATGTCTGCTGCCCTCTGGTGGAGGATCTACAAATGGAAACTGCCTGTTTAATATTTATCCCTATTATACAATAACATAATAAATAAATTAGATAATTTTATAATTATTACATTCTTAATGTCCCCAAAATGGTTCAGTTTATAAAAAATAGATTTTTAAGATTATTATTTGATATTTCAGGCTATAAATGGTTACATTTCTCCATTTATTCAACTCTGTGTCTGTTACCACTGGTCAGATTTTATTAAAACTTTCAGAAAGTCTTCATTAAATGTTCATCTACAACTGATTAACCTTTGAGTCAATATAATTCAAGATGGCCACCACAGCCTTAGAAAACATAAAAATAGCTGCAACTCAGTCCGTTTCACAGATATTGAGCTAAAATTTGACGTGGTAGTTAGGCGCCATCCCCATACTCCAATCACTAGACATGTGTTGGATATGTGTTCTGTCATTATGTGTTAGAGTCAGTCCTGTCTGTCTGTTAGCTAAATATCTCATCAGCCATTGACTGGATGGATTTAAATGAAACTCTCAGAAAGTTAAATACTGAAAAACATTTGGAGTCAATTCACTTCAAGATGGCCTGTGCATAAATGGTCGTAACTCAGTCAGTTTTACATACATTGAGCTAAAGGTGATGCCATAGAAATCTGTCCCATCTCCTACTCTTAGTACTAGATCACACCTAAACTTTGTCTCAAACTTTGTCAGTTTGTCAGCAACAAATATCTCATGAACAACTGGACACATTATAAAGAAACGTTCTTACATTATCGTTGGATGTTCGTTCGCCTACAGCTGATTAACATTTGGAGTCAACTCAGTTCAAGATGGCCGCTACAGCCAGCTGACCTGATTGATACACTGCATGAAAAATACTGTTTGATTCCACCAAAATGCCATAATCTCACAATGAGATGACTTTAATCTAAAATGCTTCATTATTATGTGCCTTCTCTGAAAAAAATTAAATGAGATGAACTGCAAATGAACATTTGGATCTGCTCTGTTATATTCTATCTTAAGGGCATGATGGGGATTATTTTACAAAACTGTTAAGATCTTATAAATGGGATGGAAAATTTAGGCTACAAACATCTAGGAGAACATGACTGTAGCATGAGGAAAATGTGTGTTATGATGCATGGTGAAAGGTCAAAAAAAAAAAAAGAAAGGTCAATATGTGTGTTTGTCTTCTAACAGCCAATAGGCAGAGATCCATCATCATAATAATAAAGAGCTGCAGCTGGACGGTCAGCGTTACCTGATGTTGTCGATCCAGCAGTCCACACCGATGGGCATGAACATGTTCAGGTCAATCCACAGAGGAAACCAGTGCTCCGTCTTCTTGTAGCACAGCCAGTGAACCAGTGTGGGCTTGTCTATTTTGGCTTCCAGACGGTTCCCCAAACTCCCCGGCACTGGACACAAAACCAGGTAAACACATTTCATATTAATGATTAAAATAACAATAAACTGTGGATGTGTAGGATGGATGGAGGGGTCATGGGAGTTTTCCCAACCAATCCACATGTGTTTTGTGGATTTGGAGAAGGCTTATGACCGTGTCCCCAGGGACACCCTGTGGGGGACGCTCCAGGAGTACGGGGTGGATGGTCTTTTGTTAAGGGCCATTCAGTCCCTGTACCAGAGGAGTGTGAGTCTGGTCCGCATAGCCGGCAGTAAGTCGGACCTGTTCCCAGTGAGGGTTGGACTCCGCCAGGGCTGCCCTTTGTCACCGGTCCTGTTCATAACCTTTATGGACAGGATTTCTAGGCGCAGCCGTGGTGTGGAGGGTGTCGAGTTTGGTGACAGGAGAATCTCATCTCTGCTTTTTGCAGATGATGTGGTCCTCCTAGCTTCAGCGAGCGGGAGATCGACACGCGGATTGGGGCAGCATCTGCAGTGATGCGGACACTGAACCGGTCTGTTGTGGTGAAGAAGGAGCTGAGCCGTAAAGCAAGGCTCTCGATTTACAGGTCAATCTACCTCCCAATCCTCACATATGGTCATGAGCTCTGGGTAATGACCGAAAGAACGAGATCGCGGATACAAGCGGCTGAAATGAGTTTTCTCCGCAGGGTGGCCGGGCTCAGCCTTAGGGATAGGGTGAGGAACTCGGACATTCGGGAGAGACTCGGAGTAGAACCGCTGCTCCTCCATGTCGAAAGGAGCCAGTTGAGGTGGTTCGGGCATCTTGTTAGGATGCCCCCTGGACGCCTCCCTCGGGAGGTGTTTCAGGCATGTCCTGCCGGCAGGAGGCCCCCGGGTCGACCCAGGACACGCTGGAGAAAATATATCTCTGGTTTGGCCCTGGAACGCCTTGGGATCCTACCGGAGGAGCTAGTAGAAGTGGCTGGGGAGAAGACTGTCTGGAACTCCCTAATTGGGATGCTGCCCCCGCGACCCGGACCCGGATAAGCGGAAGAAGACGAGACGAGATGTGTAGGATGGATCTACATTAGGATTCTTTCTCATATAAAACAGACTTTTAGCAGTGACTTTCTGATTTAATTATGAACAAATTCTAATCTAGGACAGCTTTAGAAAGCAGATATATTTGGACCGGTTTAGTGTAACTGACCTTTGACCTTATAGCTGTAATACTTGGCAGCTTCTCCTCTATTTGGTTGTATTCCAAAATAAAAGACCATTCTCACAGTCAGGTGTTTCAGCATAATGTGAAATCTGACTACAGTCACTTTTTAATCACTCCACTTTGTAGAGCACAGTTTAGTCCTGATATTTTATTAAAGCGTGCACTGAACTTAGATGGAATGAAAAACTACTAAACTAAAAGAAATTCTAAAAAATATGGAGATATTTTAAGGTAAACTTTATTAGCACATTATATTTATGTAGATTAAAATTATTATCTTATATTATGACCCTTTCCAACCTAAACATCGATAGCAAAAAATATTTTTATTGCTTTTTTTCTTGGTGTGGAAGTTAAATGGTTAATTGATGAAATGTAGAATGAACGAAAAAAAAATAGTGCAGTTTTGAATGTTTAAATGATGAAGTGGTAGAAAAAACTGAACATTCTCATGTAAATTGTGCAACTGATGGGATTTTTAACAGGGTTAGTGCAATTCTAAAATCATTATTTAAAAACAAACCGAAGCTGACAAACAGCTGATCGGATCAGAGTGGGACCTCAGTCAGAGTCTAAGGACTCCCAGTTTACAGAAAACCTCAGGGTTTTTCTGGGAATAAACACCAAAACTGGGCTGAATGGACCTTTTCTTTTCAGTTCTTACCTATAATGAGCGGTGAGGTGTTGTTGCTTGGAAGTTTGGGTTTGATGTTGGGAGGAAAAACCACGTTGACGATCCAGAATCCCGCGGAGTGATCCAGCAGAACCAGGACGAGCAGAGCCGAGACCAAACAACGGCCCGCAGGTCCCATCTTCTCTGTCGGACAGCTGCAGAGTCCGGTCCGGTCAGCACTTTGACCCGCAGCTGGAGGAGGAGGAGGAGGAGGAGGGCTCAGACTCACTGAGATATGTGGTGTTCCTGTTTCACACCAGGAAAACTTTAAATCTGAGCTCTGAAAAGCAGGAAGAACCAAACTGAAATGTGTCCTGGTGACTTTTGTATCCTATTGATTCCTCTGAATCAGTGTGTTTACTCTACAGGGTGGTAATGATTGACAAGAAGCTGCTGTGTGAACTCTTCCTCCCTCACAGGAAAAAAACTGGAGAAAAAGGTTTATTTGTAGAGGGAATCAGCAGTTACAGATATTAAACTTGTGTAATATTTCCATGAGATAAATTCTCTTTGTGATCCAGCTGTGAGCCTCTGGACAGCCGGACCAGCTGCTGCTGCCTTCACGGACCCTGTAAAATACAGATGTCTCTTTTTGTCACTGAAATGTTTCAGATCAACAAAAAAACTTAAACATCAGACAAAGATAACCGGAGTAAATGCAGATTTCATATGCTGATCTTAATTCCACTAGCTCCCTGATTAATACCAAACCTTAATAAATCACTCAAATAAAACCTGTCTGACAACATGAAGTAGGCTAAAAGATCTCAAAAAGCAACACATCCTTCTCTGTAAAGTAATTCAATAACAACAGAATCCAGGCTGGAACTGATGGAACTATGAATTCTGCTTCCTAACAGAAAATCCTAAAGGAGCATGTCTGACCGTTGACCTTAAACAGGCCGTTCATGTGGGAACACCCTCCAGTGCAGCTGAATTGAAACAATTCTATAAAGAAAAGTGGGACAAGATTCCTCCACACTGACATTAGACTCATCAGAATCACTGGATTGTAGAGTTACAACCTGTTATTACATTTAGGGGCAAAAGCTTTTTCACACAGGGACAGATTGGTTTGGATAGATTTTCCCCTCTTAAACAATAAAATCATGATTTTAAAAATGCATTCTGTATGATTCTGGTTATCTTTAGATTGTTGGCTGACCTAAAACATTTAGGTGACAATAAGAAATCTGTGAAGAGGGACACACTTTTTCACAGTCCTGGATCATAACAGAAACAAAGGAGCGATCACAGTTCTTTACGCAGTTTAGAAAAAACTCCATTTGATGCACGTTTTACTCAGGCATACGGTTTAACTCCACATAGCTCTCACTCAAAACTTGAACCACTTTAAGAAAACATATATTTGATCATATTTATAAAAAGTCTGCACTAATGGCTGCATGATGAAGCTGACTAAATACAGTATATCTAGACCACAAAATGACCATGGTGTAAGAAAAGACCTTAATCAATCTTCACTTTATTATAGCCTCTTTACTTTAAAGATTAAGGTGTTTTACAAAAAAAAAAAACAACTAAAGTTCAAATAACAACATAAATTTCATCTGAGAGGCAGTGGTATGTCAGCGAGAAAAAAATTAAATAACTGTTGAGTTTAGAATCAGTTTTTTATTTCTGTAGAGCAGTTCTGATTCAGGATATTATTGGGTCTCCTTTGAGTCTAACTGATCTGTAACAGAATACCTGCTGTGCTTTAGATCTTTACTTTAGACATAACCCCGGTTTAATTGATTTAGCTGCTGCACAGTTTTATTGACGTTTCCCTTCAGTTTCACTGACATTGATTGTTCCAGTTTGATGACGAGCTAACATAACTTATGTAACAGAGTTGGTTCTAATCATAAGACGGATGAGAATTAAAACGGGTACTGGACCTATTCAACTCATTAAAATCTACATTTAATGACCAAAAATAAATGTGAAACCTATAATAAATCAACAGCTATGTATCTAGAATTTAAAGAAGAAGTGGAAAATCTAACTCTATTTGAAACTGGGACTAAATGATTTCCCCTCTGTAAATATATCAGAAATTTACAAAAATGTTTTAGTCATGATACCTCTTAGCTCAAGGTGGATTTGCAAATGTGCACAATAAAAAAAACCTGTGTATCTGAGCCACTTTGTTCTCTATATCCTACTCCATCCAAATCACCTGTCTAATATCACAGTTATGCAGCAAAATGGACCCAAATCGTGATACCACCTCCATCATGGCTGGTTCTCATCCAGCGACAGTTTGTTTTCTCTAATTAGATTTAAATAAAAGCTAAAACATTTGCTGTATATTGCACCCTTCAGGGTATTCTTAATGAGCTTCAAATGGGAAGAAATGTCCTTAAGAGAACCAACCTCCTTCTCAAAGCTTCCATCTAATCTACTGATTCGTGAACATTAACAGATATCATAAGCTGCTTTATGATGAGGGATAATATTCTAGATTTAGCTTTTTTCTTTTAAAGACTAAATGGTAGTTGATAGGGACAATCCAACATTTTTAAGGTGGTTTGGTAACTTTTTCAGCCACACATCAAAACCTCTTATTTTGATATCCTGACCATTTCATTCTGACAGCATTTTTGTAAAGATGAGACTTTTTTGAACCTGAGACCTTTAAAACACAGAAAATATTTAAAAACATAAAAACTGGTTTCAGTTACATGTGTTTGATTTCCTCAAAGGTTCTAAGAGCATCTGCGGGATTTTTACTATTGAATTAGATTTTTTAAAATCCTATAAACACTTTTATTTTGTAAAGTATTCCTACAGAAATATTTTGCAGGTTTTAAAAGAACAAATGAAATATTCATCCTAATGCCAAAGTAAAGAATCTGAAGGATACAGGGTTTTATAATGTCCTGTTGCAGATAGAAAGATGGATCTGAGTAGTTTATGGTGTAATGAAAAGAGGAGTCCTAGGTACTCCTCCTGTTGCATCCTTAACTTTATAGTCTTTAGGGTCAGATCACACCAGAGTGAACAGGCAGAGAAACAAACAAAACACAGAGTTAAGACAGCATTTTAATATATTTACCAACCTCGGGATGTTTTCATACAAGCTGATTTTTACGTTTTTTTTATTATTTTATTTTTACTAATGAGATTTAAGGGGGCCCTGCGATGGACTGGCGACCCGTCCAGGGTGTCCCCCGCCTCTCGCCCCTTGACCGCTGGAGATAGGCACCAGCTCCCCCCGCGACCCTCTGTGGAGGACTAAGCGGCTACAGAAAATGGATGGATGGATGGAGATTTAAGGGGAGGGAGGGGCAGCCCTACCACCAACCTGCATGGCTCCCTGAGCCCCAGAGTATCAGGGCCCCCAAATTTAACTTAGCTAGAAACAGAGCAACTAAACTGAGTTAGTGTTGTTTTTTAAAAGTGGAATAATGAAAAAGTTATTTTTTTAAAAATCCCAATATTGGTTTATTTTACTAAGTAAAAAGTAGAAGAGGGTATTTAATCAGCTGTCCAGTTTAAAATGTGTGATTTTCTCTATGAATGTCCATATTTATACTGACTAGATGTTCAGCAGATAACAGTAAGGCCATCCTGCCACTGTCGACCTACTTTTGCATCAGTCAGTTGCACAACCCACACATAGCTCAGACGACAATAAGCCTGTCCATGTGAGGTCACTGCAGAACATTAACTTATAGCACATGTTTGTTTGAAGGAGGGAACACAAGGTCACTGTCTCGTATTTCTGTCTTCCTGGAATTTACCTCACACCTCAATAAACTGAAACATGAGAAAACCATTTGGAGTCCAAGTTTGAAGGTATTTAAAGCACATAAATCTACGATTATATCATGCTTTTCAGACTTTACTCAACTCTGATGTTTTAGAATCAGCTGCAGACAAAAGAGACAATGTGTGTGAAGAACATTTACTTTGAGTTTAATGAAAGAAAACAGGTATAATGGTTTATTTCATTATAAAAGAAAAGAAAGTGATTTAAGCGGATTTTTATAGTTTGATCAGATTCACATTTTTTCAGAAAGATTTTAAAATGTTCATGATTTTAAAATAATTTATTATTTCATGGTATTTTATAACTTATTTACAGTTTTTCTCAGTTGCTAAAACATTAAACCCTGTTGTCTGAACCAAATTCTCAGTTGCCTGAACCCACTGATTGAAACAATCACTATTTTGACAAACCCATCAGCTCTTTTCAGCTGTTTAGACACAACGTCTCAACACATTTTCATTGTGATGCACTTGTGCTGCATAATGGTGAGCAGAGGTGACAAAAGTCAAACAATTAAAGCACTGGTGTCACCACTTGAACACTACAAGTCAAAATGGATCCCACTTGTGTCTGATGATGTAAGGGAATATCCACAGTAACCAGTTCAGAGAGCACTGGTTTGAGGCCCTACAATGGACAGAAATCTGAGGAAGAGTTCGTGTCAGAGGAGGTTGAGGTGGTCAGGAAGACAAAGAACAGGAATATCTGATGACATCAGAGCTGCTGTGATTGACCATGTTCTTGTCCATGGTCTGAGCATGAGGGAGGCTGGACAAAGGCTACAACTGAACATCAGTAGATTCACTGTGTCCATCAATCTGAGGATTTAGAGCAGAGAACAACTAATGACCTTCTTTTGACATTATAGTACAGTATGTAGATGTTGACAGCAGTTACTGTATGACATCATACTGTAGAGCTGGTAAGTCCCGCCCATCCGTAAAACCCCACTGACCTTTAGATTGAAAAACCGTCAATGCTAGTCCAAAAAAGGGTTTTAAATAAAGGCAACTGGACTTATTTGGTTCTTTGAAGACGTTTCACTGCTCATCCGAGTAGCTTTGTCAATTCTGTCTGAAGTAAAGGAGAGAGAATCTTATAAACTGTGCTTATCTTTCTCTGTCTGTGACACACCTCCTTCTACCCCCTTGAGGAGGTGTTTGCTCCATTGTATTCAACTGGAGTCCTGGTGAGGTGTTTTGATTAGAGGCGTGAATTGTCTGGGAATTAAGTTCAAAGCAGACTGGTAGGTGCTGGAAAGATGAAATCTGAGTCCTCCTCCTCTGTTTAAAGTTGGTTTTTCCCGTTTGACATAGATGGCTTCTTTAACTCCTCTCTCAAACCATCGGTCTTCTCTGTCCAAAATGTGTACGTTGTCGTTTTCAAAGGTGTGTCTCTTGTCTTTGAGGTGGAGGTGGACTGCTGAGTCCTGGCCTGATGATGTGGCTCTCCTATGTTGAGACATGCGCTTGTGTAGTTGTTGTTTTGTTTCTCCAATGTAAAGGTCTGAACAGTCCTCACTGCACTGGACTGCATAAACAACACCACTGATCTTCTGTTTGGGAGTCTTGATGAACCAGTTTCTGTCTGAGGGTGTTGTTGGGTTTGAAGTTTACTGGGATGCTGTGTTTGGAGAAAATTCTTCTCAGTTTCTCTGAGACTCCTGCTACATATGGGATGACGGTGCTTTTGCGCTTGTTGTCCTTGTCTTTTTTATTAGCTTCTGTGGAGTCTTTTCCAGATTTCTTTCTTGATTTTGCGAAGGCCCAGTTTGGGTAACTGCAGGTCTGGAGAGCTTCTTTGACGTGTTTCTGTTCCTTTTGTTTTTCTTCAGTTCTGGTGGGAATGTTCTCAGCTCGGTGGTGTAAAGTCCTGATAACTGATAGTTTGTGCTCCGGTGGGTGATGTGAGTCAAAATGCAGGTACTGGTCTGTGTGAGTAGGTTTCCTACTACTCCTACTACTGTATGTATATATATGTATATACCGGTATATATATATATATATATATGATCAATATTAATTTATCATATAAAATACTGTAGCACAAACCTTCACATTCGAAATGCAATTTAATCTAAATCTAATTTAAGAAAACAACCATTTTATACATGAAATTGCAAATAAAGGTTCACTCACCAGCATTCTTCATTTCTTTAAAAGAAAAGATGCAAATCATTAAAAAAAATCTACTTAGAATTGTCTTTTTGTCCTGGGAGCTAACTAGCTAAACAACACTAGACTGAGAAGCTCTGCTTTCCCACCGAACGAGAAGGTAACGTCACGTGTGATGGTCTGGGGTTTTTTTTTTTTTTATTAACAAATTCAACAGAGCATTACAATATTGAATGTCCTTTTAAGGAACAAATAGAAAGAAAATAGAAAAGTTGAGCTGTATCAATCAACAAAACAACAATACAGAAAAAGTAAACTTCATAATCAACAACTCAATCACTGACATTTTGCTGCCTTTCATTTGTAAAGTTATCACCGTCTGCACAGAGCACAGATGATGGGCCATTGGAATGTGAAGGAGTGTTAGGGAAACATGAATATTCTGTCATCCAGGTTCATCTAGTTTGCTTCTCTGTTGTAACTTTTGTGAAGACTTCAAATCAGCACAAAATTGTGTATGTAACAGTTTTTAAATTACATTTTGTTGTGTTAAAATTGCAGTTTCTACGTGAAGTCTTATTCAATACAAAACAGTAAAATAAATTTTTGAAAGTGGGTCAAATGTGACCCACTTTCAAGTTTAGGAATGTAAAAAGTAGCTTTTAGTGTTTTGTATTGGAAGAAGAGTTCATGTAATCCCCATGAAACTGGTACTCTGGTAAAAGAAACTGGTAAAAGTTTTGCAATCATAAACAGTGTGTTCATGCTGTAGCTCTCTTAGGGGCGGGGTGGGGGGTGGAGTCAAAGTACATTTTGACAGGGGGAGTGAGGGGAGGCCCCCACAGTCCATCTTGCCTAGGGCCCCCAAATACCTTGAAACGGCCCTGATTACATTTCTCATCCACAACTTGGAGTAGGATCTCTTGGAGTAGGACCTCTTGACTGATCCCCACAGCGCCATCTGGTGCCTCTGCACCAGGATGATGCTATTTCTTTGAAAGGATCTGGAGGTTAAAAACAAGGGATTATATTTTCACTGAATTATTTTTGTTTTTGCTTTTTAACTCTCCTTTTATGTGCCTTGTGAATTTGCTGTTATTTTATGCATGTATGAACCCCCCAAATCCATAATACATGCAGATGTGGACATTATGTCTTCAAGTAAATTGTTCAATAAAGTTTTTAAAACATTTTGTATGCGTGACGCTTTGAAACAGCAACGCGCGCAGCTCCCTCCCTCCCGCCTATCACGTGGATCCTCCGAGGAGAAGATGGCGGCGGTGTTGGAGCGGAGCTTCGTGGAGTTCTGCGGCTTGGAGCGGGAAGCGGAGCGGCGCTACCGGGAGGTCACTGTGAGTCCAGGTGAGTGCGTGTCCCGGTGGGTGACGTCATTCAGACGTTACAGTACCGGTAATATAACGTTAACCGGATTCCCGCGTTGCAGCTAGCTGTTAGCTTTTTGCGTCCCCCCCCTCCCCATAAAGTTTATTGAACAGATACCAATAACAGACAACGGGTCCAGACTCACCTGGCAGGTAACGTACATGACTGAGAGAGCTGTATCTGTTAGACACATCGATACAAATAACAAGTAAGAGATTACTCTGTCAGCAGCACGTGGATACAATAAATAAACAAACAATAATCAATGAAAAGCAAACAATTCGTTTTGAATCCTGAGAGTCTAAAGATATTTGAGTCTTAATGAGGCTGAAGCAGAGACGATGATGATATTATTAATAACATCGAGTAAGAGTCTTATATTTGAGTGCTTGTCAATACTGAGTACCTATACGAGAACTAATAAAAGCCATTGATTTAAGTCATGGTTTAGTAAAGCAGAAAAAAAATTAGTCAAATTCTAGGTTTGCCTTTTTTCCCCCCAAAAATTTAACCACAAACTCGTTGACTCGTTGCAGCAGGTCAGGTTACAACAACACAGGATCTGTCAGCTGGTTGCTTCACTGAAAAATAAAAACATTCATCAGTTTTTTCATCCAATCTTAACAGTAAACAGAGTCCTAAAGGTCAGGGGTCAAACTAAAAGTTTGATCAGCTCCAGAAAGATTTATCAGTCTGTGAGACTGAGTTTAAAAATATTCTTTAAAAGAACTGTCTGCTTCAGTTAATAGTAAATTACGGGAGGCAGTAGCTCAGTGGTTAGGGTGTTGGTCTTGCAACTGGAGGGTTGCAGGATTGAATCCCCGCTCCAGCTGGGTTACTTTGTCTTTGTGTCCTTGTACCCTCATTGCCTGCTGGTGGTGGTGGTAAGAGGGTTAGTGGCGCCTCTGTGTCTGGCCTCTTCGCCTCTGTAGCTCCATCAGCATGTGGATGACTGACTGATGTAATGCACTCCGATTGCACTCACTTCGAAAAGCGCTATACAAATGTGAGTCATTTACATTTAATCTGGGCTGTCTTTGACTAAAGTTTGACTTATTTTTTCTGTTGTACCCAACCATGATTAGGTCAATGGCATTTAATGGTACTCGTATTGGTACTGAAATGTAAGTACACATACTCGGAGTTGGTTTGAAAAAATCTGGTATCTGTGCATCCCTACTTTAGACCCATCTATTATAGCTGATGTAAAGGTAGCCTTAGAAGTAGTTTTAGACTCATCTACTGTAGCAGCAGAATGAGTAAAAATGGCTGAAGGACCTGGTTTAGTTGAAAGTTGGAAAACACTTGAAAGTTCATTAACATCTGAGCAGGTGGAGAACCTATGGTTGGGCAATGTGTAACATTTTTCAAACGGATGTTCATCAGTCTAACAAATGATGATGGGTGATATTGTGGGAGGCAGTAGCTCAGTAAGGAGAGCGTTTGTCTTGCCACCAGAGGGTTGTTGGTTCAACCCCAATCTAGTTAGGTTACTTTGTTGTTGTGTTCCTGGGAAGGACACTTTACCGACATCATCTGCTGGTGGTGGTCGGAGGGTCTGGTATCGCCGCCTGTATCTGGTCGCTTCGCTTCTGTGACTACAATGCAGCTTATTACCATCAGCGTGTGAATGACTAATGTAAATCTCTTTGTAGTCCATGACTTAGAAAAGTGCTGTACAAGTGTTGGACATTTACATTTGGACATTTTTGTGGGTGGAGCAATGTTAACATTCACGGGCAGATTTTGTACACAAAAGTCCAAAAATGTATTGATGTCATTTGTTATTTGTTGTTTCATACTTGGTCGAGTCTGTAAGACAGATAAACACTGTAATGACTCGTCAACAGGATTAATGTGATGTCATTCTGTGCTTCCTGTCTGCAGGTGTGAGTGCTGCTTCAGGTGCACTCAAGTTTCCAGACACTTCTGGAGCTTTCCATTATGAAGAGAGCAGGAAGCTGCTGTCAGTCACCTGTAACAGGTTCATCGTCTGGTGAGGAGGGAGGAAGGGAGGTTGGGTGTGGGGGTGGGGAGAGAGACATCCTTTTCTTACCCTGTTCTCTTCCTGTCCCATCCCTTGCAGGTCTACATCGTCGGACTGTGTCCAGCTGGTTGAGGAGTCTTTGGACTGTAACCTGCTGAACAATGCTGTCAGGCTAAAGTTCAGCCTCTGCAGCATCCTCCCAGGAGGAGTCAGCATCCAGGAGACAATAAGCAATGTCATCATCCTCATCTGCACCAATCAGAGCGTCCACAGACTGCTGCTTCCTCATCCGGCACGCATGTACCGCAGCGTGAGTAGTCCCCTTACGGTGCCACACTGAGTCTGAGTCATGGTCTTAAGACTTGGTTTGCAGGTGTTTGTGTTCCTCACTGTGACCCATTACGCATGTTGTTTCCCTCATCACAACCCGTCACGTGTCTCGTTGACCTCATCACAACCCGTCACGTGACTTGTGTTCCTCACCAAGACCCATCATGCATCTCATGTCCCTCACTTTGACCCATCATGCGTCTTATGTCCCTCGCTGTGACCTGCCACACGTATTGTGTCCCTCACTGTGACCCATAATGTGCCTCGTGACCTTCACTTTATTCGGGCTGGGTACCGAAACACGGTTCTTCTTTGGTACCGACCGAAAGCCTCCGATAGGTACTGGTACTGGGGGGAAAAAATTTGGTGCTAAATTTCAGTACTTTTACAATAAAATGTCCCTGTAAATGTGCCCCTCCATTTCTTCCAGCTCCGCTCCACTCCGCATTACGTGACGCGCAGAAGAGAGCTCACACACAACCCCTCCTCTCTGCGTGTTCTCTCCTTTTCAACAACAGTTCTTCAAACTAAATGAGTTCCGGTTTGAAAATGCCAAAAAAAAATCTAAAGTTTGGCTGCGTTTTGGAAAAACAAAAGGGAACAGAGCAAAATGCAACATATGCAACAAGATTTGTGCCACAAAAAACGGCAATTAGTCAAAGCAACTCATCGCGCAGAGAATTAACTTGCAGCTGCAGTGTGTTCAGTCTCTGACTGCAAAAACAAACAAACAAAACTACTCAAGTCTGCAGTCTGCTGCTTCAACAAAAACACAGGAGGTGCATGACGAGGAAAACTGCGTCAGTGACATAACAAAGTTCTAAAGGTAAACAATAAATAAATAATAATATGCTATAAAACAATGTTTTGGGGTTTAAAGCAGCACTCTGGAGGATTTCATCAAGAGAGCAGTCTTTGAATCTAACGTCCAAAGGCTCCTCCTCAAAACATCTCGACACTCGCGTCCGGTCGCGTGTGCGCGCGTGCACACGGAGCATATACGTTGCGGGCATGAACTGTACAGTTCAATGTGTAGGGTTTAATCACTCACAGTTCACAATCTTATTCCAGCAACACTACGAGGGTCTGATGAGCCCTCTCTGTCCCTGCTGCTTCTGATATTAGCTCTGTTAGCAGAGAGCTGCTGCTGGACTCTGAAGCTGAACTTGACTCGGCCCTGGATGAACTTTCTGACCAAAATAAACGCATAATCCTGTCAAGCCTTGCCATTCTGTGAGGTGAAAGGTTTAAAAATAAAAATAAATCCATCTTTAGCTGGAGAATGGGTAGGTTTTTAGTAGACATGAGCCGTGAGGCTGAGACGCAAACAGAGAAACACACGGAGCGTCCTGTACGACAGCGCCCCCTACTGGTACAGGTTTGGTTGATGCGCGTGCATGTTGAGAGAATGCAGACATTTGAATATCATTGGCTAAAAAATGTCGGTGGCAAGAAATAATGGAAAGGGGTCTCTAGGAGGAAGGAGGGTCTTCATCAGAATGACAGATGTTGTGGAACTCAACCCATAGATCATAGTTTAGACCTGAAATATCATTTAAAACATTTAGAAAACTTTGATACAGAGAAAAATGCTCCAGAGAGCCGCTTTAATTAAAAAACTTTTAGTACTTTGTTATTTTCGCTTAGAATTATAGGAACCTAAAAAAGTATTATTAAAGTACTGGTATTGAAAATCAGGTATCGTTAAAATAGTAGTATCAAAAAATATTAAACGGTACCCAGCCCAACCTGTTGTGTGTCTCGTGTTGCTCACCCATCTCGTGTCCCTCACTGTGACCCATCATGCATCTTGTGATCCTAAGTGGGTTTTTCATTATGAATTGTCTCCGCTCACTCACCAGGACCCATCTCGTGTCCCTCACCGGGAGAGCAGTCACTCATCTCATGTCTCTCACTGTGACTCATCACGCATTATGTGTCCCTCACCGGGACCGTCTCATGTCCCTTGCTGAGGGATGCGTTTCAAGTCCCTCACTCTGACCCATCATGCGTCTCACTTCCCTCACAGTTCCCCGTCACACATCTTGTGTCGTTTACCAGGACCTGTTTTGTGTTGCTCACATGGACCCATTTCACGTCCCTCACCGGGACCCTTCTCGGGTCCCTCTCTGTTACCTGTCTCATGTTGCTCTCTGGGACCTGTCACTTTTTGGGACTTGTTTAGTTCAAACACATCTTGTGATGTGAGTCAGTCCTTATGCTGTGGTTTGTTTAACAGGAGCTGGTGACGGAGCAACACATGCAGTCTATTTTCACCGACCTGATGAAGCTGGACCTGTTGGACCCGGCTCACTATGCAATTATCCCCGGCTGGGCAGGACATTCATCCTGTCCAGGAACTGCAGCAACGTGGCTGAGTTGTCATGGAGATGCTCACTTTGCTCTGGCTTCACCTGCAGGAGGTGTCACCGTGGTAACGCTGCCAACTCATGACTCTCAGGGTGAGTGACAAAACTCAGGAGTAGCTGTAACAGTTGGGAACCTGTGTGCCTTGTAACAGTCAGTAACTTTTCCCAGTCGCTAACCTAACCTAACCTACCCGCATCCCATGTAACAGTCGGACATCTGCGTCACCTTTAACAGTCGGTGTCCAATAGCGGTCGGTAACCCGTACCCTGTAACAGTCAGTCCTGTAACAGTCAGTAAGCAGTATACACGTGTCAACAGGAGGTGTGAGTGTGCTGGAGCTGAAGCAGACATCAGTAATGAAGAGGATCTCTGGCTGGATGCCTGCTGCTGTGCTGGGGGATCGGGGTTCTGCTGACCTGGTTCTGGGTCTGGAGGTCCGGGTTCTAGAGGAGGACTCTCTGATCTTCGCTCTGGGTCAGGACCACAGGCTGAGGATGTGGTCCCTTGTGGTACGTGTTCTCTAACAGATCCATTTAGTCAGAATCAAAGTTAGCAGGGTTCATGTTGTCTGGAAGTTGGTCTGAAAACATCCATCAGATTATAAAAAAACTTATGGAGGCCAAACAATTAGAACTTCAGTTAGTTTAAACCAGGGGACATCACTAAAACCTCATCTGGTATACATCCGGTGGCTTCACTTGATCACCAACAAATGAGACAGCGTTTTTAACAGAAATATAAACACAGAATGAGACAGTGTCGGTAATGTAAAACCAGTTTAAAGAGATGAGTTTTGAGCTGCTTTTTAAGACACCCTTGAGTTCACCGATCTCAGGCTCAGGGGAAGAGAGTTCCAGAGTTTGGAGGCCACAGCAGCAGATGCTTTGTCCCCTTTAGTCTTTAGCCTGGTACACTTTAGCCTTTTAAGCAGATACTCTGGTCCTGGTTCTGGTTTTGTTTCTGATGACTGAGCCCTAACTGGACCTGATTCTTCCCTTAGGACCAGGCATGTCTTCTGGAGGCTGATCTGTTGGACTACATGCCGGCGTCTAAAGGTGTGAGGCGGCTGTCGGGTCGGGGGAATCGCCTCCGCCTGGCCCACTCGTCCAGAACCGGGCTCTGCCTGTGTGTCTATGTGGCTGCCCCTCAGAGGGGACAATTTATCGTCCTGCAACTGGTCGCTACTGACAACCACCGCTACAGCTTCGAGCACATCTCTTCTCTATTCAGCACCCAGGTAAGACCTGGCCCAGAACCACAAGTCCAAACGGGTCAGAGACTTTATACATCTCACAGCATCTCAACACACTAAACAAAAATTCCCATTCGGATTCAAGTCTGTTGTAATAAAATTGGATTCTTTATAATAATAACATAATTTAGTCAAACTGTCCTGAAGGAAAAGAACCAGCATAATCTTCACTTCAGCACAAACCTCCAGCAGAACCAGAACCAGGATGGAGCGACTGGAGTCTGAGAGGACAGGAAAGAGACAAGAACAGGAAATGCAAACATGGAGAGTAAAGCCAGCAAAGAGAGGAAATATGGTCAATATGATCTCCAGCAGTCTGAGCCTCTAGCAGCATAACTAAAGGGATGATTCAGGGTAAACCAAGCTGACTCTAACTAAAGGATTTGTGAAGGAGGAAAGTTTATGCCTCACAGATGGAAACTGGAAGCTGGTTCCACCAGAGAGGAGCATGGGATCTGAAAGCTCCGAGTTCCATTCTACTTTTAGAAACTCCAGGAACTACAAGTTAAAGCAGCTAGGAGGAGCATTTTCTCTGTATCAAAGTTTTCTAAATGTTTTAAATGATATTTCAGGTCTAAACTATGATCTATGGTTAGAGTTCCACAACGTATGCCATTCTGATGAAGACCCTCCTTCCTCCTAGAGACCTCTTTGCATTATTTCTGGCCGGAGGGGAGTGGCCTTTCTTATCTCAAGATAAAAATATTGATTTTGATGCCGGCTGTGACACAGATATATCTTTACAGATATGTTTACATTTACTTAATAAATAAAGTTGGTAATGATCAGATATTAGATGACAAAACTTACAAATAGACAGCTCTTGTTTGCTGAGCCTCTGATCCGGTTTGACTCTGGTCCTTCCTCCTGCGTCTAGCTGCGTCTGCCCCACTTAGCTCCTGTTAGCTTAGCTGCTGCTAACAGCGGTCCCGGGGGAAGTTGAATGAATTGAATCGCCTGTTTAGGTTCGCAATGGATGTTTTTCTTCGGTATTCATGTGGAACTCTATCAAATCCAGTCCTGGCTGAGATTAAAGACCGTCCGGGTTTTTCGTCGCCAAAACAGAAGTCACCACGAAGTTAATGAAGTAGTTCTGTTCTCGCTGCCTGACAGACTAACAATTTATAGCCTCCACAAACACAATAATTTAGCATTTTTGAGAAAAATGAATAGACACTGACTCCATTAAACAGTCGCTCTAACCTAAAACTACCGACTTATCACGGTGAGCAGCTGAGAGCCAGCCGGCAGACTCAGCGTTGCCAGGTTGGAGATTTTTAAGTAGTTTTAGCTTTATAGAATCTAACACAATGAATAAAACAAGCAGCTATTACACAAATTCCACAAAACAAAGGGCTCAAATTATCATACTAATGGAATTATTGATCATACAGGGTGCTAAAATATCCTACAAAAACAATAATTATCATACATTTTGCAATAACTGTTCAGCGCCACTTAGCTGCAGAATGCCCTTAAGTTACGTCATAACTGGAGAATTTTAAATAAAGCATTTTTAGAAGCTTTGCTGAAAAGGGGCACTTTTGACTATAAAAACTGTGTTAAAAATGTATTGTAAAACAATACCCTCAATAAACGTTCTAACCCTTCTTCCAGGGAGCCAGTGAAGTGATGCTAAAAGTGTAGAAATCTGATCTCTCCTAACTCTCATCAGAACTCTGGCAGCAGCATCTGGATCAGCTGGAGGATCTAAGAGAAAATTTAAAACATCTTGATATTAGAATAGAGAGAGGGTCTCAGCATTCAGGTTCCTGGGAACTGAGCTACAAGAGGACCTGAAATAGAGTTCTGACACCAAGGAGCTGCTGAAAAAGGAGCAGAGAAGGTATTTCCTGAGAATCGCCGGAAAGAACCATGTCCCTCAAAATCTGGTCCTAGCCTTCCATCACTGCTTCCTCCAGAGCATGCTGGTGGTACGGCAGTCTAAACCAAGACAGCCTGACTAATCAAGAGGTAGAACCCCAGTAGGTAAAACATTCGTCTTGCAATCAGAGGGTTGTCGGTTTGAACCCTGCCATCAGTGTGAGTGTGCTTTGTAGTTCATGACTTAGAAAAGTGCTATACGACATTTTAAGCATCAGCTTTGATTGGATGTATTAATAGAACTGAAGTGATGATGGTACATCCTGTCCAATACTGTGTTCTTATATCTGCTTCTTGTGATGCAAACTGAGTTGATTGCACCTTCAGTTTCATTGTTTCTTGTTAAAGTGGCGTTTTTCTACTTTAAAACTGTGTTCTCTATAACAAAACCTCATGATCAGCTGTGTCAAAAGGAACACACCAAGTTCTGTTTATTCTCCATTTTAAAGAAAACAAATGGGACCACTTTTTGGGTAGTAAGGGTTTGTTTGGTTGTTGACTGAACCAAATATCTCTGAACAGGAGGTTCTGGTGGACTTCTGTCTGACATCGTCCGATGTCTGGGCTCTGTGGCTGGATGAGTCCAATAACACCGTGGTCAAATACATCAACTTTGAGCAGTAAGTGTTTTTGCAGATGGTTTTCAGGCTGAAATTCAGATTCAAACTCAGTGTATTTGTCTTACAGCAACACAGGCCAGTGGAACCAGGTGTTTGTTCAGCCTCCACCAGAAGAAGAAGTCTTTGTAGGAGTGGACCTGGACCCCAGGGTATGACTGCTCACACACCAGAACAGAAAGTCTGTAGAAGTAAGGAATATTGTATAGCGCCTTTCAAGACATAAATCACCAGGTGCATTACCTTGACAAGTGAGACAACTATCCACAGAGTTGACAACAGAAATATGAGCTGAAAAAGAGTCAACAGAGTCAGTAACTGATCTACATATATTAATGTACAAACAAACCAGTTTAAAGGGATGAGATCTGAGCTGCTTAACAGGGACCACTTGAGTCCACTTATCGCAGGTTCAGGGGGAGAGAGTTCCAGAATCTGGGGGCCACAGCAGCAGATGCGTTGTCTCCTTTAGTCTCTAGTCTGGCACACTGCACAACCAGTAGGCTTTGATCACTGGACCACAGGGACTTGCTAGAGGTGGAAGGATGTTAAAGATCACAGATGTAAGCCGATGCTTGGACCTGGTTTATCAGGACCTGATAAATCAGAACCAAGATCTGGAAATGAACTCTGGAATTAACAGGTAGCCAGTGAGTTTGGTAGAGTAACGGGGTTGGAGGACTTAATCAGAACCCTAGCACATGCATTCTGAACCACCTGGAGCTGATCCAAGGAAGTTTTGTTCAGATAGGAGGAGAGGGAGCTGAAGTAGTCCAGATGAAAACATTAGGAACAATTTCCAGCTCAGAGAGTGACATAATGAAACTTAACTTGGCAATATTTCTGAGATGACAGAAGGAAGAGCGAGCCTGAGAAGCATGAAGTTAAAACATTTGAACTTCTTTTAAAATGTTTTTAAGTTTCAATTTCAGCTCACTGAAGCACTTTAAACACATTATTAGTAGGTTACCCTACTTGTACAATTCAGCTTCAAATAAAGAACTTTATGTTTACTAGATTGTTAAATAATCATTTAGAAGTCAAATGTACCTATATAGACAGAGATTAAAAAAAAAGAAAAGTGAACCTGTAAAACTGCAATGCGCATGAAAATTTGGGTGCACATAACTTTTGTGCTGGTGCACCAAAGAAAAAAGTTAGGCGCGCCAGTGCAACAGTTCAAAAAGTTCATCTAGAGCCCTGGGCCTACCCAGTGTCTCAGCCTATCAAGTAACAGGTGATGGTCAAAAGTATCAAAAGCAGAACCCGAACAGAACATTCTTCTACATCACTTCAGTCAGAATGTCACTGGAAACTTGAAGAGCTTTTTCTATGAAAACCTGACTGAAAACTACCAGAAATGTGTTGTCCAGAACTGCTGTGAGCTGTAGAATCGTGTAAAAGTTTAAATGTTTGGGTTTATTTAGCTTCCAGGATCTTGTGAATAAAGCTTAGATTTTGTACTGAAAGACAATATGGAGTAAAAACAAACATTACATACGGTGTGACATTTGGGGCGTAGGACACCACAGGAATGGGGCCTTAGTAGGGGTGGGAGATAAACTCGTTTTTCCGATGCATCTAGATGCAGACAGGAACGATTATCAATCGATTGAAAAATATAAAAATTCGATTCTATTATTAATGTTTGCGGCCTTGGAATTTCACCAACTTTCTCCCAAATCTGACCAATCATCTTGGCGTTTGTCATGCGTCACCTTCTTTTTTGACCAATCATCGCCATTTGAAAAAGTTTTGACCAATCCCCGTTGCCTCGAGCTGTGTTTACTTCCTGCTTTTGAGTCGAGCCGCTAAACGCACCGGCCAGATTCTGTAATCTATTACGGCTAAAATACGAGCGAGTCAAATTCCCAAAGCAGCGATTACACAAGAGTGGTAGAAGCTGTTCTGAACCAAACATCATGTGATGGATTATACACCAAAATATTCGCTTGGCTGAACAGAGAGGAGCAGATGGTCCGCGGCTGGGGGGTCTGATACGAGTGCTGAAATAGACGAGGTGAGTTCTGTTTAAAGTCCGTATTCGGTCAATGTGAGAAACTATGTTTAAAAAGAACTGATCTGTGTCCTAAACTGTACCGAGTCGGCGGTTTTGCTATTACGTGACCGGGCGTCAGCGTGAACTAACGTGAAATCCTTTCAACGTCGTTTTTTTAAACATGCGAACAACCACGTGATGTGTGTATCCAGTGAGCGATCACGAGGAACCTCTTCCTGCTGAACCAGTGAACCTTTGAGGTGAACGTCTAAAAGTGAAAGTAAAACGAGTCGCTCACGCTGTAACACCTGAGTGATGCTGAGACAGTCAGCTCTGTTGTCATGGTGATTATAGCATCTTGTAGTCTTTGTATTATGATGAAACGGCGCATACAGTGTGTGTGCATATAAACAAAATAAAACCTTAAACAAAAAATGCTTGAAAAAAACTGCAACTTTGACCACAACTTCTGAAAAATGTTTTGCAAATCAGTCATTTTAGGATGGAACCATCACAAAAACCACACAACTTCCTGGAGGGACTGTATTTAAACTTATAGTTACACATTTAAACACTGCTATGTTTTAATAGTTAAACTATTATTAAATAATTAAAGATAATGGAAGTAAAATCATGTCGGGTTATTGCAAATGCTTTAATAGTACCTCATAGTCACATGGCAGGAAGGTGAGAGGGAAGAACAATACATCTTTCATCAATAATCGTTTTATAATCGCATCGCAGCTCTCTGAATCGTAATCGAATCGAATCGTGAAGACCCTGAAGATTCCCACCCCTAGGCCTTAAGGGTGTTTGGCAGTATGTACTGCGGGGCATTGGGTACATACAGCGGTGAACCAGCGGGGTTTGTGTTTGAGGGGAGGTCTTTGGGGATGTATGGCTGTGCATTGGGGGTGTTTGAAGTAGCGTACAGTGGGTCATTAGAGGTGTACAGCGGGGCATTGGGTGTGTATGGCAGGGCAGTAAGGGCATATATGATGGTGCATACTTCATGGCGTTGGGGATGGACCTGACTTTTTGTGGTTCTGATCTGCTGTTGCAGGAGACCTACCTGGAGGTTCTATTCTCTCCTCTACGTTTTACAGCTTCAGCCATTGTCAAAGCCCTTCAGGTGAGTCCACCTTTACACTGTAGGATGTTGTTGTTGTGAGATTTGGCTGATTTACAGTTCTGTGGTTTGATTTCAGATCTATCGTCGTGGTTCTGAGAGTGTCCTGGATTTATCCTGGGATAATCTGAAGAAGGAGGTGACTCAAGCTGTGGAGAGTGAGGTAACTGTTTAGCTGTGCTGCATGTGTGTGTTCAGGTTTTCTGATTAAGTAAACTTCCTTTGTGGTGCTGTGGCCATTAAAGTTTCAATTTAACGTGACCTAAATCAGAACCTAAGGTGAACAACAGTCAAAACAAAGATCAAAGGTTCAACAGTTTTTATTGTTAAACATCTAAAACAAATTGAGAAGCTCTAACTAAAGTTTTAGTCTTCAGCAGGTGGCAACACAGCCAACTCAGTTTGTTTGTCAATTTATCAGATGCTTTTCTTTAAAGCAACTTAAAAATAACATAATAGGCATGTTGTGGTGTGTGGGAGGAAACCAAAGTACCCGCATGCATGGGGAGGACATGCAAACTCCACGCAGAAAGGCTGCGGCCAGGAATCGGCTGCAACCTTTCAGCTGCGAGGCAACAGTGTTACCAACTGAGCCACCATGCAGCTAACTCTGGTATTAGGAGGGTTGGGTTTACCACTTACCTGTCTTCTCACCTGTTCTCCAGCTGCAGAGCAGTGTCACAGAGCTGGAGTTTTCTCAGGAGGAGTACCGTCAGCTGCAGGTGGAGTTCTGGTCCCGGTTCTACTCCTGCTGTCTGCAGTACCAGGAAGTGGAGTCTACTCCTCTCGGGCTGACCGTTGGTCCTCAAACAGGTCTAGTCTGTCTGCTCCGTAAGGTGAGTTACAGGGGCACATGCATACCTAGGGTTCCTCAGGTGCTTAGAACTCTTTAAAAGATTTGAATTTCAAAGTGGTACCATATTGGTAAAAAGATAAAATGACCCCCCCCCCCTTTTTTTTTAATTTAAATAAAATGTACTTTTTGGAGAAGGCTAGATCTTGAGCAGTGCAGCCTCCATATAAGGATGACCTCAATTGTGCCTTGGTAGAATAAAATATAGAGTTATGGAATGAAATGACCAAAGATGGCGCATTGTGGCGATGACGTTCTATGGGAGGAGACGGGACTAGGGATGCTCCGATCGTTCGGCCACTGGTCAAAATCGGCCGATATTCATGAAAAAAACGTGATCGGTAAATTCCGATATTCTCCTTTCCACGCTGATCGATCAATAGCTCCTAAACCAGAGGTCACTAGGCGCACAGAAAGTCCGCAACACTACCGCGAGTTCATTGTGCACCTGGGACTCGCCGTCCCCTAAGCAGACCGTTCCATTATAGTTGGTTCGGACTCGGAGCTCAGACCAGGAGACAACGTCAAGTCCAGCTGACTCACTCAGCTGTGTCTCCTCACGCAGCTCCGCTGCTGCAGCACGCGACACCCCATGGCCGGGAAACAGATAAGTCTTCAAATTGGTATTAAAAGACAATAATTTAAATATTAAGGATGAAGTTAGAAAGAGCTCGCTGCTCATGCACCGGGAGGAGAGGGTAAAGCCGCGCGTCAGGGCGCATGTGGAGAGGAGCAGCGCAGGTGGATCAGACAGGTGGAGGGAGGTGGAGCTGGGAGTGCAGCAAGTAGATTCTTTAGTAATGATCAGAACATTGTCAGTAATAAGTTTGTTCTGTCTGGGCATAAAATGGACCAGCGTGTCAAAACAATGCTGACTGTGTCTGAATAGCAGTAGAAAAAAACTATTCTCAAAACGTTATTTCAACCACAAACTAATTAATGGGGATCTTGTGCACAAGAATATATGTTTAAGTATTAAAATATTTATAAAAATAATATATTTCTATGTAGATAAAAGTAATAGATATCTATAAGGATAAAAAGAATAGATTTCTATAAGGATTAAAATTAATAGATAAGGATAAAACCCTAGAAGTTTTGTGAAACTTTTAAATAGCCTGTACATGGTCAGGTTGAAGAAAGTGTTGAAGGTTTTGGGATTTACTTGCTAATGAAGGGAGCAAGCATGGTCACGTCTTCTCTGCACCGATGTTAGAGAACCTCTGCTGGTACATGGTCTAGGGCTGGGCGGTATAAATGGTAGGGTTGCAACGGAATCATCATCATCTATCTGTGATCCGTACGGATCTCCCTCTACGGTTCGGGACACACGTGGTCCGTGGATCCAGCAGCACTCGTGCCTTGCTAAATCGTCCCCGACATCCTATGCTTGTGCTCTCTGAATCTGCTGATAATTCCCCTCTGAGAAAGGCGTTTGATTTGCCATCACGTATAGAGGTTCACTCTATCGGACTCAGTCATTTTAGTTGACCAGAATGAAGGATCACTGATCGATGTCTGATCCAGTCTCTGTTGATGAGTGTGTGGTGTTGGTGTGTTTACAGGGCTTTGAGTCCTTTCTGTTGCCATGTTTTGCTGTGGATCACCTGTACCTGTCCAGTGATGAGTGCCTGCTTTCTGAAGAGGAAACGCCGGTCGCCGACGGTAACATCACACTTCACATACTGATGATTGGGGGAGGTACTTGTTGACTCACTGGTCATGCTCCCTGTTATCAGACACCGACGTGGCCAGAGACGTCCTTCAGCTGGTTCAGAGTTTGCGGCTCATCAGCGACACCGTTTCTGCAGAGATGTCCTATGAGATGGAGAAAGCTCTGGAATATCTTCAGCCCCCTGAGAGAGCTGCCGAGCTCGTCCTGGAAAACATGCTGTGTAATGATAGGTAGGTCACCTGAGACAGCTGTCCTAATCCTGTCTCAAACCCATCACAAATCTATCTTAATGCCACCCCATACCTGTCCCAAACCTGATAAACAGCAACAGGTATTAACTTTCTGATTACCTGAAGCATTCCTCTCTGGCCCCAGCTAGGAACACTGGTTTTCCTGTTTCACTCTACATTAATCCAACGTGCTGCTCTTAGGGATGCACCGATCCACATTTTTTCACTTCCGATCTGATCCCTATACTTGAATTTGGATATCTGCCGATACTAATACTATTCTGATACCAGAGCTCTTGCTATAATATCTAAAATTGATCTAATGCAAGAAGACCTGGCCTGTAAGCATACACACTAGTGATGGGATTTATGGCTCTTTGAAGGGAGCCGTTCATTGTGGAGCCGTTTACCTCAAAAAACCATTAAAAAAAATGGCTCTTTAATGTTTTTTTTTCTTTCAATATTTTGAAAAAGAAATGTCATGTGGAACTAGGGCTGGGCGGTATGGCAAAAACTTTTTATTACGGTTTATTAATAACATTTTAATGGTTTTTTACGGTATTTTTTTACACGGCCATTACTACCCACAATATTTTGAAATTATAAAATAATTACTGCACTAGATCGGCTTTTAATAGTCCATTTTACTTTCATATGCAGAATATCATAGTTTTTTCATGTCCAATCACAGGCAGGTAAATACATAACCCCTTCAAAGTATGTTTGTCAAAAGAGAGAAGTAATTAAGTAATTAATTAATTAATAAAATAACCTACCGTGGAACGTTATTGCGTTGGTTATTTCGACCCACCGCTGGCTGTTTTCATAAGCGGTTCCTTTAGCGAACACGTCTTTAATGGACGTCTAACTGACTGACTTTACTAGCCATTTTAGCTGCGAAGGTGAAGGGTGCAGATTTAAGCTCGAGACATTCCTGGTAATTAATATTCCAAGACGTGTTTTCAGCTAAGGTGGTGAAGCAAGCTGCTGGTTAGCTCCGGTGGCTAGCGGCTAACACCGTTGCTCAGTCATGTCCGACTTTTTAAACCTGAAAACCCCCGAAACAACAGATGTGTGCGTGCCTCCCCTTTTTGGAATAAGTTCCTCTGGGTTCATAATTTGTATGTCGCCATGACAACTCCCGCTAGTCGCCATTCTTGGATCAAAAGTTTACGTTTCTCTCATGCTGGGGTGTTTGTGTGTAGCAGTGAAATGATTCCCCACTGAAACACTTCCCCACTGCCAACGCCATTCACCGGTATAGCGGTATGTGAAAAATTCATATCATAATCAAAGTAAACACCGGCTTTCGGTATGAACCGGTATACCGCCCAGGCCTATGTGGAACTATGTTTGGGGACACTCTTTATTGCAACACTTACAGGTGCATTGCTAATTAGCTTCCCAGATAGAACTGATGGGTTTATGTTGCTATGCTCATGATGCTATGATGTCGTTTTAAATGAAGTTCTGTAGGGCTGGGTACTACTACTTTTAACGATACCTGGTTTTCGATACTAGTACTTTTGTCGGTACCTATATGTATAATTCTGAGAGAAAATAAAGTATTAAATGTTTTTTAAAATGAAAAAATATATAAACAGCATGCATATTCATGTATTTACTATTATTACCGCCAGTATTTATTGCTTACCTTGGGAACTTTCTGTTATGTCACTGTCTTCCCCTCACACACCTCTGGATATAGTAGAGGCTGGAAGCTTGGAGTTAGACTAAACACAGCGCTGCAGCAGCAAGTTAATTCCATATGCGATGCATGGCTTCAACTAATTGCTGGATTTCCTGTTTTTCGCGGGGGGGGGGGGGGCTCTTCTCCTCCGCATCTCACCTGTGTCTCACTCTCCACCCGTGGAGCGGCGCTGGTGGAGAAATGAAGCGGCTCATTTACAGGGACATTTTATAGTAAAGGCTGGTTCACATGGCAGGATTTTCAAATTGTCAGCCAATTTTAAATAATAAAAAACCACACACATGGCGAGAAATTGTCCTTTAAAAATCGCGAACACTGACCGTTCTGATCCTACAGTGTGTGGTGGGATCACACACGAATCGACTTTACACACAAACATTTCCAGATCAGATGTGAAAACGTGCAGAACTTCACAAGATCAAACGTGACTTTGGAGTAAACAAACATGAAAGCTTTTATTTTTATTAAAAACAATGAACGGGAGGTGTTTTGGGCATGTCCTGCTGGCAGGAGGACCCCAGGTCGACTCAGGACAATCTGGAGAAAATACATCTTCAGGTTGGCCGGGGAACGCCTGGGCGTCCCAGCTGAGGAGCTGGCTGATTTGGCCGGGGAGAGGATGGCCTGGGATGCGCAACTAGGATGCAGCCCCCACGACCCGCACCCGGATAAGTGGAGGTAGGCGAGGACAATGAACTTGTGACAGTTTAAAAAATCTAAGCTGTTTTGATGAGAGATTCCTTTTGCTCTGCGCAGCGGAGTCTGTCAAGTCGCTCTCGTCAATCTCCACAGGCAGATTCTCGGGGGACAACACATGCTGCGATGTTGGGTCTAGACAATTCAACATGTTAGATTTCCCAGATTTGCAATCGGAGCAGTTCTGACGGCGTTCCGAGCGGACCAGAGCACTCTTAACCCACCACACACAAAAGGATTATCTGATACGATTATCTTTAGCGATCTTTAAGATTGTCAGAGGAGGAGAATCGGGGCAAAAATTGGGTTAAAAATCCTGCCGTGTGTACCGGCTTTAAAGGTACTGTTTCGTGGTTTTTTTGGTACCGGTACCGACCGACTGCTTTTGGTCAGTACTGGTGTATTACCTTGTTTCGGTTCCCAGCCCTACTGTTCTGTTTCAGCCAGCAACTTGGTGTGATTGAATATTGCGTCCTGGCCTCAAACGTCACAGTTAATACAAAAAAAATGAACTATTGTTTACAAGGACTGGGTTCTCCACATTCACAGTCCGACTGCATCACTACTCCCACTCCCAACCTGAGGGCTCTATGATTTCCTTGATGCGGAAAAAGTGGACGGAATTGCGAGAATCACCAAACACAATGGAATTCAGTATAAGAAATGAACAGTATTTTCTGAGGCAAAACATTATTTCAACCACAAACTACCGGTAATTAATGGGAATCTTGTGCACAAGAATATATGCTTAAGTATTTAAATATATATATAAATTATAGATTTCTATATGGGTAAAAATAATAGATTTCTATAAGGATTGGAAATATATGTCTATAAATAATATACTTCTATAGGGATGGGTGGATGTCTACATGGTGCCTTCAAGTTTTTTTATTTTTTATCTTGGAAAAAGTAAATACCTGTTTTTGTCCAAATGAAGGTGACTTATGGTTCATTTTCTACAGATCAAGTAGCCATTAGCCCTCATCATTACTACAATGTGAAATTTACAGTCAATCCATGTGATCGGTATCGCTGATCGGTATCAGTGGTCAGCAGCAAAAAACGTGATCGGAGCATCCCTATTTATAGTTACTCACTTTTTAGGTTCATAAATGTGGTTAAAACAAAAATGTGGAGTTTAAAAAAATTAAACTAATTTTGGGAAAAAAAAATTGAAAAAAAAAAAAAGGATTTTGGGTAAAGAACAGGAATAAATTAATTTGGGAGAAGAGTCAAGTAATTACCAGAGCAGAGACATGCTTAACAGTATTGTCATTTATGAATAAACTTCTTGGCAACTGATGGTTAAAATAGTTAAAATAAGTGAATGGTTGATTTAAACGAGTACACCGGTGCCTTTTAATGCACTATAGCTTGAAAGGACATTCATTTTTGGAGGTCATTTAAAATATCGCCATATATGTATTGTATCGCAATATAGCCAAAAAATATTGGGATGCTAGATTTTCCTGATATCGTTCAGCCCTAGTAGAGTAGGGGAATGGAGGTACAGGGAAGGTGGTAGTCTAGAAGATGCTCTGTGAAGCATGTAGCTCAGTAGGTCGAGTGGCCGTCTGGCAACGGGAGGTTGCCGGCTTGATCCCAGCTCTGGCTGGGTTCCTTTGAGGTTGTGTCCTTGGGCAAGACACTTCACCCACCTTGCCTGCTGGTGATGGTCAGGAGGGCCCCGTGGCACCAATTGTATGGCAGTTCAGCTTCTGTCAGTCTGCCCCAGGGCAGCTATGGCTACAATTTAGTTAACTGTGTGAATGTGTGTGAGTGTCTGAATGACTAAATGTAGTGTAAAATGCTTTGGGAGTCCTTCAACTTAAAAAGTTCTGTCTGCAAACCATTTACCGTGTTCTAAAGCATTGTGTGTCTTTGTTTAGAGTCAGAGTTAAACTAACATCAAACGCCAAGTGGTTTGGATCTAGAGCTCTAGGAGCAGTTAGTGATGAGGTGTCTCTGTCTCCTGCAGCAACAACGTCATCGTGGACATCCAGAACAAACTGCAGGATGTCAGGAACCCAACCGTAGCCATGATGGTCTTGGTGAGGGAGATGGATCTGGAGACAGACTCAGAGCTGGGTGGAGATGGACCTGTTGGTGCAGGTAGGAGGCTTGCATGCGTGCGCTCGCTTGCACGCACGCACGCACACACACACACTATAGGTGCGAACAGGTTGTATTCCCTGCTCCGTGTCTTGCAGGTCTGAACGTGAGGTTGAGCCTGTCTCAGCTGTACAGCAGCAGCTGCGCTGTGTCTGTCGTCTGTCAGGCTGTCTGCCACATGGCCTGGACCCGGGCTCGCTTCTGTAGAGACCTGCTAATCCTGCAGAAGCTCTACCTACGCTTTGGAGACAACGTGAGCATGCGCACACACACACTTGTCCATCAGCTTTAACATGTTCTTCTGCAAGTCTATATGTTAAATACGTGTATGTGTCCAGGTCTTTATGGGTGGGGGGCCCCAGCTGCTGCAGCTCCAGCAGGATCTGATCCCTCGAACTTCCCACCTCCTCTCCTCCTATCACCTCCTCAAACACATCAGCCAGAGCCCTGCCTCTTTCGTCCCCGTAGACACCATGTGAGTACCTCTGGCAACCTCTGATGACCTTAATCAGTAGTTTCTGTGTGAGCAGCTTCATCTGTGTTGTTTCAGAGATGTGAACCTGCAGCACCTCACAGCATTGGAGCTGTCAGACACACCGAGCACCTCCCCAGGTAGATCAGGTGGGACCACACACACGCACACACACACCCTGATCTGCCAGGTTCTGGTTCCTGTGATGTAAACTCTGGTGTTTCTGTGCTGGGCCCTGAGACTGTGGTGGAGCTGTTTTAATGATGAACTCTGGTGTTTCAGTGCTGGGTCCTCAGACGGTGGTGGAGCTGTTTTACCAGACTTCAGCCAGGAGGGTCATTGTCTCCCAGATATTTTCTCAGCTAAACAACGACTCTGTGCTCCTCTGGACTCACATGATCTCTAACGTGGTCCATCTGCTGGCCCAGCAGCTGTATCCTTTGTCACTCAGGTCACATGACCAGCTCTCTGACCTGCACACAGGACCAAACTGTTGGTACCATTCTGTTAACTAGAGATGCCCCGATTCCGGCATTGGGTATTGGCCTGATACTATGGTGGCGTATTTGTAGAAATATTCTGATACTATGGAACTGATGCTATTTAACGTAGCATGACATTCAACTCTCAGTGGAGCTGCAGCGAGAGACAAAAGCAGCTAACTGGAGCTAATTCTGGAGCAGATGGAGTAACATACTTGTGTAGTAGTAAATGTAAATGTCCCACATTTGTATAGCGCTTTTCTAAGTCATGGACTAAAGAGCTTTACATTAGTCCTTCACACGCTGATGGCAGGAAGCTACATTGTAGCCACAGAAGCAAACCAACCAGACACAGGCGCCACCAGACCCTATGACCACCACCAGCAGGCGATGTTGGTGAAGTGTCTTGACACAACGACAAAGTGACCCAGCCGAAGTGGGAATCGAAACACCACCCTCTAGTTGCAAATGAATGCCCTACAAATCTGGGACATTTACATTTACCCCTGACTGCACAGTGACTGGTGCACAGATGTAACCGTGTTCTCTAATCATTGCTTTCCTCAGCTGGAGCATCTTATCAGCTGTAAACCATCTACTCCCCCTGCAGAGTCACTTCTTTCATTCTGGTTGGTGTTTAAATCCCACCACAAGCTAACGTGCTGTAGGTGCATAGAGGTAGTAGTATGTATGTACACGCACGCTGTCTGAATTCTTATAGTACTGACATTTGATTCAGTAAAGTACCAGTTGCTAGAAACCAAGATTGGGCGATATGAAACATTTTCCCAGCAGATATTTATCAGTCCAACAAATAAAGATGGGTGATATATTTATACAGTTTACATTTGGACATTTTTGTAGGCAAACATGCACAGACTGATTTAGAGCTCAAAAGTATAAAATTGGAGGAACTAGTTGCCAAAAAGCACAAAGTGGCCCATTTGGGATTACTTTGGCTTTAAATTGGCTGCTTGTACAGACGTATAGTGGAGCAAAGGACCCAAACATCTACGTGCTCACCATCTGGCTGAGTATGCTACGCCATCACCAGGTGCTGCAGCTCCGTTGCCAAATCGCTCAAAAAGATTTAAAACTGTGGTGGAGATTTATTTTATGGAAACGCACATTTTTGCTGAAGGAGACCATTTTTATTTTAGGTTTTGTTTTAATTTAGTGTTTGCTGTTTCATACTTAGTCGAGTCTATAAGACAGATAAACACTGGAACAAGATTAAATGAGAAAATTAGTTCATTTCCCTGCCCTGTGGTTATTATTTAAATAAATGTACTTTCTGAAGATGGGCTGCTGCCATTTTTTTCTTTTTGTCATAAGTAAATGAATCATAGCTGCTCTTGGAGGCAGCTACACAAGGAGTTTATGTGTACCATTTTAAAAACAGAATTATTATTTTCTACCTGGGCTGCATCTTTTCAGCTTCAACAAAGCATTGTTGATAAAATAATTTGGAAAAAACGACCGGCGACGGGCTCAGCCTATTGTCAACAGTCAATAAATTTGTTTCAATCCCCCAACCTTACAATAAATCCATTAGTAATGCCTGATTGATTCCCAAAGCGTTATCATGTTTTGTTTAGCCACTAATGTTTTACTGACCGCTATGACAGAAGAAACTAGTAGAGCTGATTAAAGCTTCTCTCTACTTCAGAATAACTGAATCATAAACATACTTGAAAACCCCTACGGCATTTTATTTGTGTAAGAATTAGTTTATCTAAAAGTCATTTTCAGACATCCCTACTGTTAATGACATAAAAACGCTCAAAGGTTCTGAAATCACTTCAACCTGTCAAAAGTCAGTAAAAATGCAGAAAACCAACAAAATGCTGCTTTGACTTCGTAGTTCAACAGAATAATTCATCAACCAGACTACTGAGATGGGTCTGGACTAAACGACTGATAATCAGTCTGGTTGCCATTCAGTCAGTTGGGTGGGTAGTTAGTCGTTCAGTCAGTCGTTCAGTGTGAGTGGTGGTGGTTCTGGTCCTGCATGTCCATGTCATTGTGTTAATATTGACTTAACTGCTGTCCCAGTTGGCCCAGTAACCCTGGTTTCCAGTTTCCAGAATACCTGATGGCTAACTGTCAGTTCACTCAGCTTCAGGTGAGTCAACTTTGTTTAAAGTGCCCATGGCATCGTTTTCCGTGTTTTCTGACTTATCTATCATGTTGCAACATTGAGTTCTCACCTTAAACCTGCCAGAAAGAGCAAAAAACGGCGTCCATCTGTCTCCTAGTCCAGCCAGTGAGAAGCTCTTCAAGATTTCAGACCCAGGTTTCAAACAGTTTTTTTCACTCCAGCCCGCTATGAGGTCATAGTGATCCGGACTTGCTTATATGGTAAATTCTCCGCCCACATGCACGTTCACAACAACTGGAGCGAGGACAACGCCAGTGCTACTGCCGCCATTGCCCATAGACCGTGTAGTGTTTAGTTTCAGTTTCGTTTCTCTTTCACGCGACGGCACTGCCCCCTGCTGCAGCAGAAGTGTCAGGCTGCCAAATAAGGAGAAACCCAGCAGAACCGGAAGGCGGCGCTTTCTTCTGATCTCTGAGTTGCTCCTTAGGAAATAATTACAGCGTATTTTGAGTTCTAATGGTGCAACGCTAATCTAGAGGCATCAAAGATTACACCTGTTTAATATAAAGTGATTTAAATATGGAGTCACAGGCACTTTAACATAGAAAATAAAACCCCTCATGACAGACTACTCCAGGAAATGGGATTCAGCCTTAGATTGATGTTTCTGTTAGACTTTGTGCGCTGGTGTGATTGTGTGAGTTCCCTGTGCAGGAGTACGTGCGTCTGATTGGCCCGTGGTGTCAGGTGAACATTGGCTCGTGTCGCTTTGTGCTGGCTCAGTGTTACCTGGCTAACGGCGAGGGCCAGAAGGTAAGGAAATGTTCTGCTGTACACATCACCTGCAGCCAGTTCACCTGGCTCACTGTGACATCACTTCCTGTTGTGTGTTGCAGGCCCTACAGTGTTTCCAGGAGGCGGCGACAGAGGTGGAGAGGGAGGCGTTCCTGATGAAGCTGACAGGCAGTGAGGATGAAGAGGCAGCGCCCAGCCACAGACTACAGTACTACAACAAGGTATTGAATTGAATTAACTTATTTCATCCCATAGTGAGGAAATTCACTCTTCACATACTCAAAAGAATAAAGAGCAAATAAATGAATGACACACAGATGATAAAAAAACAAAAGTGAGATTACAAAGGTGCTGACGACTCCCAGCTCTACCTGTCATTCCCACCTGATGACCACACAGTCTCAGCATGAATCTTGGACTGTCTGTCTTATATATTGAGATGGATGAAAGCCCATCATGTCCAACTCAACCTCTCTAAAACTGAACTGCTTGTCATCCCAGCCAAACCAACCATGCAACACATTATCTCAATCCAAACTGGCTCCATCAAAGGTAGCTCAAAATCTCTGTGTTGTGATTGACGACCAGCTGACCTTTAAAGATCATGTTGCTTCTGTCGCTTGTTTGTGTTGCTTTGCATTGTTTAACATACGAAAGATCAGACCATACCTGACACAATACGCCACCCAGTTCCTGGTTCAGTCTATGGTCACCTCCAGCTAGGGCAGGGCGATATGACCTCAAATCATTATCACGATTTATTGAGGAGTTCTCCTTGATTAATGGACGATAACTAACTGTATGCTCAAAAACAAAAGTTGTCCACTAGATGGGGCTGTAGCAGCATAATTGCTCCACAAACTAAAATTTCCTGCAAATGCAAAGTATTTAAGAAACCATCTGTTATATTCTACAGATGGATATTACAGAGAGCTGCATCATGTGAATATTGTCACATTTGAATTGTTAGGTAATCAGATTCTCTATAAAGTGTGGTTGAACTGCAGGTGGAGGATATGTTACTTTGACTTGTTAGTCTTTCTGCACAGTTTGACTTCTGTCTTTTGTTTTCATTCCATTCTCCTTGCTGAATCCTTCATGTTGCCATGAAAAGCTGGGAAAAGCTTCTCCTTGACCAAATTTACCTCCGAGACCTCTCCAGCTTGTAGTCCACTGCTGTAAAACCCGCGGAACTCCACGTCATTGAGCAGAAAGCTACCATAAGTGGCGGCCAGCGGCAGGCTGCTACCAGTAGCTGGTAACAGTGAGCTAACGCGACCCGCTAGTGAACCAGACCGACGCGCCTGCTGCTTGATATTTGAATGATTCTCCATTTCCTTGGCTGTGTTCAAATTCAGGGGTAGGATGCTTATGAGGACGTGTACTTTCTGGTTTACCTAGGGTGGTTCCTTGCTGGACCGGAAATCAACGGCTCTGAATTCAGACGGTCTAGCCTCATACTTATCCCCGCCCTTCAGTCCAGTCACTTAGCAACTGTGACAGCGCTGACAGACAGGCAAAAAGCTAATAAAATGGATCTAAAGAAACACTTTAAGCTCTTTTATGGTGACTTATTTCCTAAATTTCCATTTAAAACATTCAAGCTAGCTTACATTGATTTCTTGTCTTAAATTACATGAAAAATAAAACATTTAACCTCTTTTGTGGAGATTTTTATTATTAAACTTCATATAAAGATAAGCAAAAAATTCCTAAACACAAGCTTTTTATATTCTTTTGAAAAACTGACATTTAAAACTGGACTGCTCTCTGGATTTTTCTGCTTCTGCTGCAAAATTGATGAATCAGTAGAATCCAACGGCCGGCACGCAAAGCACCCTGGGATAGCTTTTGCCAGCGAGGATACACCAGACCCATCCTCGAAATTGGGGTGGAACGAGGACGCATGAATGAGTATTCTTTGAATTCGTACAGCACTCGTCGCGGCGCTGTGACGTCATCTGCCTCGAAATGCGTCCTCATAAGCATCCTACCCCTGAATTCGAACAGAGCCCTTGTTTCCTTGTTACAAACTGGATGGGGGGAGTCACGTGACGCATGACTAGTTAAGTCGCCTCACAGCTTCTTAAAGGGACACGGACAGCTGCAACCACTCGCTTCTTTTCATTTTGTTAAAGCCATACTCGGTAGCCAGGTAAACAAACGAGGTCTCGCTAGCTATTTTACAGAAACACGTCTCGGTGCACTCACCCCTCCCGTCGGGTAAAATCCATACGCCAGCCTTCCCGCGGACATGGGACCACGGTCCCATCCTATCGTTCGGTCCGAACAATAGGATTGGCTGAAGTTTTTAGAGAACTGCGAGACAACCACGTTATTGATTTCTTTCATTTTTTTTTAAATCTCCACAATATATTTATGGCTATACTATATTAGAACGTTGTTTAGAGGCTTTTAAAAAAAACGTTAAAAGCTACATTGTTTACCTGAAAACTGAGTATGGCTTTAAATATCAAAAATACAATTATGGGCAAAATGACGTTGATTAGAGTTATAAAATTTGGTGTTTGATTATTTTCGATTAATCGCCCAGCCCTACCTCCAGCCTTGACTACTTCAGCGCCCTTCTAACTGGTCTTCCAGCCTGCACTGTGAAACCTCTACAAATGGTTCAGAACGCAGCAGCACATTTGGTCTTCAATCCTAAACCTTCGGCATAAAAGAGCACATGCCACCCCTCTGTTCATGGAGCTCCACTGGCTACCTTTAGCTGCCCCCATCAAATTCAAGTCGCTAACCCTAGCATACAAAGTCCTGAAAGGAACGGCTCCCATCTACTTGAATCCTCTTGCTAAGGCTTACGTCGCGGCTCGGTCACTCAAAGGATCATCAGCTAGCAGTGCCTACCCCACGCTGGGACAGTCCAGACTCTTCTCATGTGTCGTTCCATGATGGTGGAATGACCTACCAAGCTACCAGAACAGGGGTGTCCCTGTCCATCTTCAAGAAACTCCTGAAATTTTAATTTCGGTGCATCCCTAATATGTTTTTATATTCTCATTATTTTTTAACATTACAATAGTTATGTGGTGGCACAGAGTTAGACCTCTTGACTCCACACAGAAATGCAGAAGTGCAGCATGACATCACTTTGTTACAGAGACACTATTGGTTAATTGTCGGCAAAGCAGAACACAGAAGCAGCTTCAAGGAGAAAGAGGATCTGTTTCTTTTATTCTTTTATTAATGTATTATAGAAGTATCGGATTGGGACTCAATATTGGTAGATGCTCAAAATCAAATGACTCTGACTCGAGGGCAAAAAAATCCTGATCGGGACACCCCTACATAAAACACAATAAACACACAATAACACACTAAAGATGCATAAAACACGATAAACGCACAATAACACGCCAAACACACAACACACACTAAAGAAAACGCATATAACGCACTGAACAAGGCTAAAAAATAAGAAATTAAAAGAACGTAGGAAGAGCTGCCATAAATTGCTGCTGCTCGTGCAGCACCATGATACGGTTAAAAAACACAAAGGAGAAAAAAACAACAAATAAGGTTTGCTCACCTGTGTGACATCACTGTACAGGTGCTGCGGTTGCTGGAGGAGGTGGGTCTACCTGAGCTCATCATCCAGCTCTCCTCTCTGGCCATAACGGAGTCTGTTGGTGACACCCACAGCCAGGTAGGAGGTGACAGCTGTTTTTACTGCTGCTGCTTGCTGCTGCTGCTACTAAATGTATTTGTGTGTGTGTGTCTGTGTTTTCAGGCAGCTCTGTGGACTCGGATATTCAAACATCATCTGGATTTGGGACACAACAGTGAAGCTTATGAAGCTCTGACCCAGAACCCCGACAGCAGCATGTACACAAACAGAGACGCAAACACAAATAGAGACGCAAACACAAATAGAGACTCAAACACAAATAGAGACTCAAACACAAATAGAGACTCAAACACAAATAGAGACACACACAGCTTATTTATTTGTTTGTTTGTTTGTGTTTCAGGCAGCTGGACTGTCTCCGCCAGCTGGTCGTGGTTCTGTGTGAACGCTCTCAGCTGAAGGACTTAGTCCAATTTCCCTACATCAACCTGCATGATGAGGTGACACCTGCCTGACATCTGACCTTTATTTCCTGCAGCTTTTACAGTTTCAGAGCATTATTTTAAATTCTCACTATCATAATATTTTGTTTACATTTGAGTCTGATGCTTCTGAATGAGTCAAACGTAGCTTTGTTTTCCTGATGAATCAGAGTTGAATTTGTCCATTCATTCCTTTATTTATCCAGACTGGTCTCATTCAGACACGACGTCTCATTTGTTCACACTTGAGTCAAACACGGGTCAGAATGACCCATCTTATACTTTAGAAACAGGAAAACAAGATGTTAAAACATCTGTTCATTTGTTACTGAAGATGTCCTGCAGACTATCAAATCAGTATCCCTTCTGCTCTAATAATAAAAAAGTCCTGCTGTTAATGGTGGGGCTTTTATTGTGAATGATCTGCTTTTTTACTACACGCAGCAGCACAGCATATGGATTAGATCCAAATGAAGGAGTTCTGGACCTCCTTTGATTAGTCCAGAACTACCAAACCTCTAATCAGATCAGGTGACCACCAGATCAGGTTACAATCAGTATTAAGTTATTTGTGTTTTTACAACTATACTGTAAATCTCACCATGTGGTCATGTGACCCTCAGGTGGTCAGTATCATAGAGTCTCGTGCTCGCAGTCTGGACCTGCTGACACACAACTACTATGAGCTTCTGTACGCCTTCCACATTACTCGACACAACTACAGGAAAGGTGCAACAATAAACACAAAAACTCAAAACATCACTGGTCTGTGTGCTGCTGCTCACACTTTGTGTGTTCTTGTGTGTGTGTTTGTGTGCGCACACTCAGCGGGGACAGTCATGTTCGAGTTTGGGATGCGTCTGGGTCGGGAGGTCAGGACTCGGCTCGGCCTCCAGAAACAGGTGAACTGTTACCTCAGTGCTCTGAACTGTCTCCGCCTCATCAGGCCTGAATACGCCTGGATCGTCCAGCCAGCGCCAGGGGGCACGGTACGCACCCTACAACACCACACAATGCACATTACACATCAGGAGCCTTCACCCATGTCGCCCGGCCGGGCCCAACACAAACTGGTTATTGGGCTCATCCACCTGTGAACCCACCACCTGCAGGAGGGATGCAATGTACTGTAGATTGGGTGGCAGACCAAGGCAGGGGCTTTGGCTGCCTTATCACTAGATGCTAAACCTGTCAAGATGGTCTTCAACCCCCTCCTCCGGCAGAGATTTGACCATGACCCAAGAGCAGTGGAGGACATTTAGTCTGAATGGGCCTTGTTCTGCTCTGCTATTTGTGAGGTTGCTGTTGCTACCTGTGGTTGCAAGGTGACCGACAGTTGGGCTGATAACCCCTGTACCCGCTGGTGGACACCAGAGTTTGGAGAAGCCATTAGGACAGGGGTTAAAGTTCTCTGTCGTGGAGACGGAATTCCGTCAATTGGGACAAAAGAGAAAAAAGTTCCGTCAGATCAGATCTCTCGCTCGCTCGCTCTCCCTCTCTCTCTCTTGTAAATAAAGATACGTGAGAACACTGAAGGTCATGGGTGCGATTTTCCAAGCAGCGTTCTTTTGCGCGCTGCTCAGGAACGGGTCCTGTACAAGTCTGTCCAAAACAATGGCGCGCCCTCGGCGCAGCGCAGACATCTCCGGACCGTGTTCAGCCTTTAGCGTGAACAGAGGTGAAGAGTCCCCACTATACCCAGCAGAAAATAGAGCTGCGTCCCCACCAATAAAACTACAGCACCCCAGCGGATCGAGGTGCTGTTGTGCTTCAGGTGAAGGAGACGTGATCTGGATAGACCGGTCCGAAACAAGCCTCTCAGTCCAGGATGTACGCTAGCAGTTAGGGTGACCAGATGTCCCGTTTTGTGCAGGATTGTCCCGCATTTTCATTACTTTTCACACGTTCCACAAAATTAGACACAGCGCGTCTTCGGCGCATTTCTGCACTCAACAATGGTTTATGCTATAAAAAAGTTCACAGTTTTTGAAATAAGAGAAGTTTCTCCGGTTATTTACGTTATTAGACCTGCAAATAAGCCTCCCTCTGACACACGAACGTAACAAGCAGAAGTAATGAGCAGTGTTAATTTTGGCGTGAAATTTTAATTTAGTTTTAGTCTTAGTCTTTTGACTAAAATTCTTTTTCATTTTAGTCTAGTTTTAGTCGTCCAATTTGTTTTAATTTTAGTCTAATTTTAGTCGACTAAAATTCTGAACTATTTTAGTCGACTAAAATAGTTCCCAATTTTAGTCGACTAAAATAGTTCCCAATTTTAGTCGACTAAATACAAAATAGGCATATTTCACTAATATTAATATATTTTCCTCTGGTGCGTTTATTTTACATTTCTTTAAATGAAATGGGGTAACACTTTACTTTTATTAACATTAGTGCATTATTAAGTATTATATAAACAAATGGGCTCTTTATCAACGTTCCCAATATTGTTAATGACCCCAATTATAAGACACACCCCTTTCCAAGACTAATCTTCAGAAGAAAAACTAAATTCACTTTTAAAATAAACTATTTTGTTGAAAATTTGATTAAGAAGTTTAAATATTATCTTATTTAGAGACCTTTAATATTTTTTTTATTAATTCAATCACAAAGATCTGTAATTCATATTCTACTGTGTGTTGAGTTCTGTCAGGAAAGACACTAGTGATCCTGAGCATAAATACCATAATAATGCAAACTGTCAGAACTTTGCTCATGACGTCAGATCAAAAGTCTGCAGGCTTTAACTCACAGAGTCTGATCAGCTGTTCTCGCGCTGCGGTCCGTCTCCTCCCACAGAACGTGATCTCCACAACGCTCCGTCTTCGGTCATTTCACTCCATAACTCCATATTTCCTGTCTCCCTGACAGCTGTTTGATCCTCTGCTGCATTCATCACTATTATCTTAAAATTAGCGTCATAACTCTGCCTCCGTTCTGATCATGTGACCCACTTTTAATAAAGTCTGTTCCTGTCGGAGTCTGCTCTGCTGTTTACAAATTCCGGCGCGTCCCGACAAGGCGGACTCTGATTGGTTCCTTTCTCTAGTCCCGCCTGCTCCGATTGCTGATTGGTTCTTTGGTATGTTCGTCAAATTCTTCCCGTTTTCTGATTGGATTTCGTCACTGTCAATTCTCGTCTCGTCTTTCGTTCCTGACGAAAAGGTCCGCCGATTTAGTCTTCGTCATCGTCTTTTTCCGTTTTATATTTTTGAATTTCGTTTAGTTTTCGTTCGGCAAAATATATTCGTGACGAAATAAATAACGAAAATATTTCGTCTACGAAATTAACACTGGTAATGAGTCACACTGAGAAAAAGGGGAGGGAGCGAGAGTAAAGAGCCGTGGTCTAGTGGTAGAGCAACCGCGTTTTATATTGGAGTCCTGGGTTCAAACCCCGGTCTGAGCATGTATCTAAATTTGTTATTGTTTTTCTTTAAGAAAATAATGAATAATTATTTATATTATTACATTGATTTTGCGTATTTTACTACATGCTTCTGCCACCTGGAAAGAAGTCCGTTTGGACCTGCCGATCTCGAGCAGAGCTGCGCTTACTACCTATTACCCCCCGGCGAGCGGTTGATTTTTCGTCAGATGAAAATATTTTGCTTCAACCCCTACATTAGGATGAAGGAGGCCTACAGGGCATGGTTGGTTTGTGGGTCTCCAGAAGCAGCCGACAAGTACCAGATGGCTAAGCATGATGGGGCTGAGGTAGTTGCCAAGGCAATATCTCGGGTGTGGAAGGAGTTTGGTGAGGCTGTGGAGAAAACTATCAGTTGGGTTCAACGAGGTTCTGGCTAACCATCTGGCGCCTCAAGTGAAGAAGTCAACAATTCACTCACACTGTTTACAACTCCAATCAATTATCAACCAGTCAATCAATCAACTTGTATTCTGATGAGGAGCCAGAGATAAGAAACCTGGGGATAAACTGTCCAATCTCTGGGACAGAAGTTGCTGGGGTAGTCAAACAACTACACAGTGGTGGAGCCCTGGGGGTGGATGAGATTATATATTTAACCTATATTTATTTTACCAGGAATTGTCCCATTGAGATTCAGAATCTCTTTTTCAAGGGAGTCCTGGAATATAACCTCTAGAGCAGGGGTGTCATTCATACGGCCCGCGGGCCAAAACCGGCCCGCTGAATGAGTTTTGAAAATAAAAAAATTAGGGCTGGGACTTTAACGCGTTAATTATGATTAATTAATTATGAAAGAAATAGCACGTTAAAAAAATAACACAACTTGCATTTGAAGCAAGGCTGAGCGCTTGTCAGCATAATGTCCTGCTGTCCAGACGCTCAAATCAGACCTTTGACGCACGCAGCCCGTGCCACGGTCCTCCTTCGGAGGATCCAGCCCGCCCCACTCGCTTCACCTGTCTATACGCGGTCACCGTAAAACTCAGCCCTCCGCTCTGTCCTTTCACCACAAAAACCGAAAAGGATCGGCGGTGAAACTGCACGTCTCTAGCCTTTATAGTAAGTAAGTAAAGTAAGTAAAGTTTATTTATATAGCGCCTTTCACAGATATACATCACAAAGCGCTTGACAATATAAACAAAAAAAAACAAAACAGAGAAAACATTGAAAATAAAAAACAAAACAGAGATTTGGGGGTACCAGATATACCAGATTTATAGGTTTATTCCAGCCAGTGGAAACGGCGCGTCGCATCCAAAGCGCATTTGTTGAATGACAGCTGAGCCAAGCTGAAGAGCCGCAGCGCGCCACCAAACTTGCCGTCCTCCTCGCGCTGCGCCTGTCAACTTGGCCAGTGACGAATCCTCCACATCTAGTCACAGGAACGTGAGGCCAGGGCTTCCGATCGCGTTACGCACAGAGATCAGTGCCCAAGCTGGAGCGTTTGCGCTCTGTGCGTCCTGGTCCGCGCCTTTGGTTCGTTTCTGGCTCAACACTCGACACGCACTCCAGCTACAGCATCGCTGCGCTGAGCTGAAGCTGATATTTTTAACTAGAGAGCTGGACGTCAGCTGGGCGCACAGATCAGTACCGTCCTGACACTGAAGAACAAAGACCTGAATGGGTTTGGATCCAAATCTGGGTTTTCCCTCAGACCTGATCTAAATGAAACCATGGTGAAACTGATGGTGTCCAGTCAGCATCACCTTGATTTAGCTGCTTTTATAGTTTTAGGTGAAACACTGAGTTCCTCAAACCCAGACCCTAACCCTATTTGAAAAGATAAACCATGTGGTTTTCATCCTGGCTGTTTAACTGTAAACCAGCTCTGAACCCTTTCTAGGGTGATGGAGGGGTGATGGGAGTTTGTCCAACCAATCTATGTTTTTATGGATCTGGTAAAGGCTTTTGACCATGTCCCAGGGATGCCCTGTGGGAAGCAGGAGTGTGGGATGGTCGTACCCTTCAGTCCCTGTACCAGAGGTTGGCAAATGATCTGCGTACAGTGCATCCGGATAGTATTCACGATGCCTCACCTTTTCCACATTTTGTCATGTTACAGCCTTATTCCAAAATAGATTAAAATAATTTTTTCCTCAAAGTTCCACACACAACACCCCATAATTACAACGTGAAAAAATAATTCTAGAGATTTTTGCATATTTATTCAAACTAAAAAACAAACTCACATGTCCATCAGTATTCACAGCCTTTGCTCAATACTTGTTGATGCATCATTGGCAGCTATTACAGCCTCCAGTCTTTTTGAATATAATGCCACCAGCTTGGCTCACCTATCTTTCGGAAGTTTGGCCCATTTCTTTTTGAAGCTCCTCTCAAGCTCCATCAGGTTGGATGGGAAGCGTCGTTACAGCCATTTTAAGATCTATCCAGAGATGTTCAGTCAGATTCAAGTCTGGACTCTGGCTGGGACACTCAAGGACTTTCACATGTGGGATCTTGTTCATCAGTGAGGGAAGGGAGGAGATCAACAGGCGGATCATGGCAGCGTCTGCATTCTGCAGTGATGTGGACACTGAACTGGTCTGTTGTGGTGAAGAATGAGCTGAGCCCAAAAGCAAGCATCTTAATTTACCAGTCGAGCTACCATTCCATGAGGTTTGGGTATTGACCACAAGAACGAGATTGTGAATAGCGGCTGAAATGGGTTTCCTCTGCAGGGTGGCTGCCAGCTCAGCCTTAGAGAACGGGTGAGGAGCGCAGACATCCGAGAGGGACTTAGAGTAGAACAACAGCTTCTCCAGATGGAGAGGAACCAGTTGAGGTGGTTCAGGATGCCACCAGGACATTTCCCTGGGGAGGTATTTTGGGCATGTCCGCCCCCGGTCAACCCATTACAAGCTGGAGGAAGTACACCTCCAACAATGCAATACACACTGCACAATATTGGTGGTACAGTTGGTAGCACTGTTCCCTCGCAGCAAGAAGGATATATGTTTGATTCCCGGCTGCAGCCTTTCTGTGTGGAGTTGGCGTGTTCTCTCTATGCATGTGTGGGTTTCCTCTGGGTTGTCCATTTCCCCCTCTCCACAGACCACAACATGCCTAAAATGAAAAAAAAATGTAAGTTGCTTTGGGTAAAAGCATTCACAGTACGTAAGACACACAATAGACAGATACGCAATAACGCACGTTTGTGTTAGTAATGATCTGTGTGTGTCTTCTGCAGTATGAGCGACCAGGAGCATCACCAAAGAGAAACTCTGACGGAGAGTTTCCTGCTGATCCAGGTGAGACCTGCTCTGCTGAGGCCTGGTAGATTTATGGTGGTTCTGGGAGTCTTGTGGTAATGTTGTGGTGGTTTATTGAGTCTGTATTTGTGGAAGTTTATGTAAGACCAGTTTAAAACTGAGTTTTAAATGAGACCACCAAGTCCACTGATCTCAGGCTCAGAGAGAGAGTTTTCCAGAGTCTGGGAGCCACAGCAGCAGATGCTGTCACCCTTATTTTTTAGGCTGGTACACTGCACAACCAGTAGGCTCTGATCACTGGACCTCAGGACCCTGCTGGGGGTGGAAGGATGTAGAATATCACTGATGTAAGCTAGTGCGTGTCCATGTAGGGCACTAAAAACCAGGATCTGGAAATGAACTCTGGATGAGTAGCAAGGTGACATGGATGTATTTGCAGGACTTAGTCTGTAGTTAGTCTGGTGGTGGTGGTTTTGTGAGTCTGTGACCTGATCACTGCTCTGTTGTGCTTCTCCAGCTGCAGGTAGACATCAGGTGGACATCCTGGAACTGAATGATCTGGAGAGGGAGTACTTCCTGTCCAGGGCCCGCCTCTTGCTCGCTCAGCACCACCCACCCTCTGCGGCCATTGCAGGTACACGTGCACTGTTGTTTACCAGCATGTGCACACCTCACTCAATTTGCATGTCCATTTAATGTTAGATTTCAGGTATTAGCAGCTGTGTAATAGGGTTGGGCGATGTGTAACTTTATTTCAATCATCCATCGTCAGTCCAAAAATCGACGATGGGCGATTTATTCGCGCAGGTGACATGTTGACATATTTGCGGGTGGAGCAATGTAAACACACACTAATGTATTTGCCAAATTAGAACTCAGAAGTCCCAAAATTGAGGAAATAGTTGTAAAAAATACAGTGTCGCCTGTTAGGGAATACTTTTGCTTTAAACAGATGCATAGTGGCAGCAAAGAGCTCCAACATCGAGTGTTTACCCTTCTGCTGTGTGCTAACTAAGCTAACACAGAGCTACCTGCTGCTGCTCCGTCACCAAAATCGCTCAGAAAGACTTCAAACTGCAGCGGAGATTTATTTTATGGAAGCGACGTTCACTGAAGGGTTTTTTATTTGTATTTCAGTTTTAGTTTCACTTTGTTTTTGTCATTTATCATACTTAGCTGAAGACAGTTGAACACCAGACCGATGTTATGACTCGCTAAATATTCCTAGCACCGGTAGCCGACGCATAAACACGGTTTAACTGGATAAAAGCCAGTCTCTGATCGTTTCCTCCCCACCACACCATAGATATTATTTAGATACATTTATTTTCTTAAAGGGGTGGTTTTGTCAGAATCCATTTTTTTCAGGTTTTCATAGTTTCTAATAGGTCCCCCTGAGCCTGTCATGTAGGTCAAAAATGAAAACTCTCTGTTCCCTGGTTATTAAAAAAAAACAGAATCGGTAAGAAATTAAACTTAAAAATGCAGATGTGCATTTGTGCACAGTTTGACGTCACAACGTATATTGGCTGAGATGGTAATGCCTTTTGGTCCGCCCAGCTGCTAGCTTTTGTTTTTATTGAAAATTCAACATGGCGGAACGCACGCAGACTCAGTGTTGCCAACTCGGCGATATACCTGGCTGGCTGCTGCTGGTGACGGCCGGTCCCCCTCTCTCTGTTTTTTTCCCCCTTTCCTCCCTCTGTGTGTGTGTGTTTAAGATAAACAAAAATAAAAGAAGTCAATAAGGTGGTTTCCTCGCAGTTCTCTAAAAACCTCAGCTATGATACGTTTCGGACCCTCCATTAAAGCAGAACATTCCGGAAGTGAGAGAAGGACAGAAACAGCCGTCTGCTATCGCTTAAATATTAGGAAAAAATACCAGAGTCCCAAAAAGAAAAACACTTTTTCAGCTAGCAGAAATCTAAAAATGTTTGGACGTAGAAAGAAGAAATACCAGGGTGAGCATTGGCTTAGTGTTTCAATGACTGGTGTTTTGCAGTCTCTTGTTTACTGTGGCAATGTGCGGTTCCATGTCCAGCATAAGGATTATACCCGACGGGAGGGGTGAGAGCTCTGAGACGTGTTTGTGTAAAATAGCTAGCGATACCTAGCTTGTTTGAAAATGACCTACAGGTCCTTCTAAAAAAAAATCAGCATATTGTGATAAAGTTCATTATTTTCTGTAATGTACTGATAAACATTAGACTTTCATATATTTTAGTTTCATTACACACAACTGAAGTAGTTCAAGCCCTTTTATTGTTTTAATATTGATGATTGTGGCGTACAGCTCATGAAAACCCAAAATTCCTATCTAAAAAAATTAGCATATTTCATCCGACCAATAAAAGAAAAGTGTTTTTAATACAAAAACAGTCAACCTTCAAATAATGATGTTCAGTTCTGCACTCAATACTTGGTGGGGAATCCTTTAGCAGAAATGACTGCTTCAATGCGGCGTGGCATGGAGGCGATCAGCCTGTGGCACTGCTGAGGTGTTCTGGAGGCCCAGGATGCTTCAATAGCGGCCTTAAGCTCATCCAGAGTGTTGGGTCTTGCGTCTCTCAACTTTCTTCACAATATCCCACAGATTCTCTATGGGGTTCAGGTCAGTAGAGAGTACCACATGGTCAGTAAACCAGTTACCAGTGGTTTTGGCACTGTGAGCAGGTGCCAGGTCGTGCTGAAAAATGAAATCTTCATCTCCATAAAGCTTTTCAGCAGATGGAAGCATGAAGTGCTCCAAAATCTCCTGATAGCTAGCTGCATTGACCCTGCCCTTGATAAAACACAGTGGACCAACACCAGCAGCTGACATGGCGCCCAGACCATCACTGACTGTGGGGACTTGACACTGGACTTCAGGCAGTTTGGCATTTCCCTCTCCCCAGTCTTCCTCCATCTGGCACCTTGATTTCCGAATGACATGCAAACTTTGCTTTCATCCAAAAAAAGTACTTTGGACCACTGAGCAACAGTCCAGTGCTGCTTCTCTGTAGCCCAGGTCCGCCTCTTCTGCCGCTGTTTCTGGTTTAAAAGTGGCTTGACCTGGGGAATGCGGCACCTGTAGCCCATTTCCTGCACACGCCTGTGCACGGTGGCTCTGGATGTTTCTACTCCAGACTCAGTCCACTGCTTCCGCAGGTCCCCCAAGGTCTGGAATCGGTCCTTCTCCACAATCTTCCTCAGGGTCCGGTCACCTCTTCTCGTTGTGCAGCGTTTTCTGCCACACTTTTTCCTTCCCACAGACTTCCCACTGAGGTGCCTTGATACAGCACTCTGGGAACAGCCTATTCGTTCACACATTTCTTTCTGTCTTACCCTCTTGCTTGAGGGTGTCAATGATGGCCTTCTGGACAGCAGTCAGGTCGGCAGTCTTACCCATGATTGCGGTTTTGAGTAATGAACCTGGCTGGGAGTTTTTAAAAGCCTCAGGAATATTTTGCAGGTGTTTTGAGTTAATTAGTTGATTCAGATGATTAGGTTCAGAGCTCGTTTAGAGGACCTTTTCATGATATGCTAATTTTTTGAGATAGGAATGTTGGGTTTTCATGAGCTGTATGCCAAAATCATCAATATTAAAACAATAAAAGGGCTTGAACTACTTCAGTTGTGTGTAATGAATCTAACATATATGAAAGTCTAATGTTTATCAGTACATTACAGAAAATAATGAACTTTATCACAATATGCTAATTTTTTGAGAAGGACTTGTATATCACCTTTAATTGGACACTGACAGATTGATCTCTCTTTGATTGGTTGGTCGTTGATCTATTTGTGTTTCCAGGCAGTGCGTCAGCACCAGAGCTGGTCCTCCTTCTGGCCCAGACTGGTCTCTTTGACTCTGCTCTTTCTCTGAGTCAAATCTTCAAACTGGATCTGTGTCCAATTTTTGATGCTCTAACCTTCAAGTGAGTACAGGAGGACTCGTTTTCTTCCTGTTTGATTGTTTACCATCCTGCTTGTATGTTTTCCCCCTGATTGTTTCTCATCCTGTTTGTTTATTTTTGCTTCTTTTTGACCTCAGGTGTATCCAGCTGCAGACTGGGGGGGAGGAGTCTCAGAATGAAGCTTGGAACTGGTTGGCTGCTAATCAGCTGTCAGTCATTAACACCAAAGAGTCTAGGTGTGGTGCTTCACCAATAACCAGTTATTAATCACAGACAATGGACAATTACCAGAAATTAGTCAGAGCCCATCTGTGACTCCTCCCCTTGGCTTTTCCTTCATTTTCAGTGCCACTGATGAGGCATGGCGACTACTAGCCTCTTACCTGGACAGGTATCCTTCTAACAACGGACAGCATCATCGCCACATCATCCACAAGCTGCTGGTGCATGGAATCCCGTTGCCTGATTGGTTACTGCAGTCCTACAAGGTGAGGGGGCGGGGCCACACATATTGGTACCTGCTCAGGTAGATCTATGAGAACATATGATCCGTCTTTTAGACAAGATAAAAAGATGTTTTGATCCCAAACATGAATTTGTAAAAAGATGGGAGGAGCTAAGGCAGGGGAGGAGTGAATGATGTTTATCTCAAGTTAGGGGATATACAGTATAAACAAGTAGGGGAAAAACAAAGAAGTACGCCTCCCTTGGGGGGCAGCCATGGCTCAGCAGGTAAGGACGGTTGTCTGCTGATCGGAAGGTGAGCGGTTCAATCCTGGTTCCAGCAGACCACATGCTGAACTGAAGTATAAGATACTGAACCCCAAAGTTGTCCCTCAGACACCATCCAGATGGCAGCTCATTGCTCCTCAATACAGAGAAATAGTTTAGCCAAGGGGACAATAGAGGATTAACTGTTATTAGCGAGTAAACAGTTGGGATGCATGTTTCCAAAATTTTGCTTAACCAGCTATTGAAGCTCTTAACGGTTAATAACCGGCCAACCGTAAATTCATGCCAGCGCCTGCAATCGAGGAAAAATATTATACTCAGTTACGTCATTAACAACAGTTAATCAGTTAACCAGTTAACAATGTACTTCCCTAGTAAACAGCTCAACCTAAACCAAAAGCAGCTGTGCTTACCTGGTTACTTGTTTGGCTTTCAGGGTGTGGATGCTCCATCTCTGCTGCGTCTCCTCCTGAACTTTGACCTCCTGGAAGCAGCAGGTGAACTGGTGGTGGAGTATGTGGATGCTGTCCTTGGCAGAGGTCACCAGTACTTTGGAATAGAGGTACAAATACACACAATACTTCTGCAGTAGTTCAGTGTCCGCATTTGTTACTCAACATACTGTTACTCCTCACTGCCTCATAACCTTTGACCCCATCCTAAAACCTGCTGGCTGTTCCTCACATTAAACTTAAAATCTTAGGGGGACAGGGCCTTTCAGGCTCTGGCTCCTTTTTCCTGACTCTGTGGAGGTTTAACAAAAAAAGCTGAAAACCTACTTATTCAACCAGGCTTTCTCCCAGTCAACTTGTTGATATATGGGATTTTGTTTATGCTTTTGTCTATACAAATGTTACTGATACATTTTGTCTTGTTTATTCTGTTTTGACCTTCCATACATGTGATTTTGTTGCAAATGGAATTATTGTATTTTCTTTCTTGTTTCTTTTTATTGATTATTTTTACCCTTTGGAAGGCAGCCTCTCCCCTAGGCCACGGTTTCCCCAAGTGTCCTTTGCACACAAGAGGGCAGTGTAGTGCTAGAAGCAATAGGTGTGGTTATGAAGAGAAAGAGCATTGATTGTCGGCCAGACACCATTACTTTTTTTTTTGCTCAGTGCAACCATAGAGATGTTTTTGATATGTATGTCTTGCTTATGTTTTGTGATATTACTAAAAAGACTGACTTTATTTGTAGTTATACATTTTGTCCTCCTTGTACAAGATTTTGTGCATAAATGTACATAGAAGTCTTACGTTGATGTAGCTGCTGTTTGGCCTTCCGATATGGATCTCTGCCAACTACAACCTGACCTTCCACCAGCTTCCATTTGGTTGTTGGGTGCACATAGACTCACACTCGATGTGGTTTGCTGTTGTTACTCAGTGTGGTACTAATGTTACTCTGTTGTGCTGTTTTTAGTAATGGGTTGTAAATCAGTGTTTTGAGCTGTTGTTACGCAGCATGTTGTCGTTACTCAACACGATGCTTTTGTTTTGTCAGAAGCCATTGTCGGCCACATCCCCTCCCGCCTGGTTGCCGTACACGGCCATCGATCAGCTGTTGCACACGCTGAGTGAGACGCAGACACATAGCCGAGTGAGTCACTTTCTGTTTCCATCAGAACAACTTGTTTATGTGTTTTTGTGTGTGTGTGTGAGCGAGAGAGGGACACATTGTGAGTTTTACTCTTTGTGTTTCAGCTTCACAACAAAGTGCGTGACAAGCTGGCCGAGTACCATGGCGTTGTGCGTCAGATGAGCGAGTATCGAGTCGCGGCTCAGAGACGAGTCATTGTGTAGGACAAGCTGCCAGATGGATGAGTTTTCTGTGTTTTTTATTTGTAAATCTGTTTTAAATAAAGTGTTTTGTATCATTTCACTGAGTGTCTTTACTCAAACACAACCAAGCTCTTCCTGAGGCTTCCTTCCTCACATCAGCTGCCTCTGATTATCAGAAGGACTTAGATCAGATGGTCACCTGACTGTGGAAGTGTCAGCCACATATGGGAGGTGTCAGTGAGCAGCTGAAAACACGTGAAGTCAAAATGCCTTCGGAGTCAAAGAAAACACTGCAGCATCTAGATCAGGGGTACTATACAGGTGGATCCGGCCTGTGAGCCTCCTATTGGCTCTTGGGCCATGTACTGTGTTCCCCCCCACCCCGGCACACATAGTGATTATTAAGTACCACTGACCTAGATGAACTTCTGATGTAAGAAAAAGGAAACCAAAGACTAAAAATTTTAAAAACATCTGATTCAGTAATGGTTTAAAAAAACTAAAGTTCATCACTAACAAGGGAACAGTTGGATATGACAACATCTCGTGGAATGTTTACAGTGATGCAGGTCAGACATTAAAATCCGAGTGCTAACTAATGTTAAAGGAAATTATTTCAGAAAAATAGAAACTTGGATCCACCAATAAAATACAAAGATGTTCAATCCACCAATTTAAATGATTCTAATGGAAAAAGCACCCACTAGTGGGTGAAAATAATGTCCTTATTTGTGAAAAATAGATGTTTCATGTTTGAGAACCAAATTATGGGATGGTCTTTGTGGACAATTGAAACGTGGTAAATCAGTGATTATCATCAATAAAGGCTTACACAGCTCTAAGTGCAGAATGTGAATGCTGTGGGATAGTAAACTATTGAACTATATATACTGGTATATATATTTTTTGCTCTTGTTGAAGTTACTACTGTGGGGTCGGCATCAATCGGCTCTGCCTTGAGCCGGTTCCCTTTCATTAGCCTGCATAGGTAAGCTGACAATGGAGCTTCATCCAGTGCTTTGTAGTCCATGACTGTAATGTACAGTGTTTTGTAGTCAATGACTCAGATGCAGTGTTATCCTTTCACATTGATGACTTGCCACCTTACAGTCATGTATAAAGTGTCATTGTGTTGATCTAAGCTCTGACTGAACCTGCTCTGCTGGTGTTTTAGAGCCCAATGTAACCAGAATGGGCTTAACTGTCCCAGATTGTTGCACAAACAAGGAATTTGACTTCACATTCATTTGCTCACAGCATACAGGCATACAGATATCATGTCCCCAGGCAGACAGCCATACATCAAGTGGAAGGGGGAAACTGTCACTTCATGCCTACAATCATGATGATGGTTCCCGTCATATTTTCTTTCGCCTCCAGGATTTTAAGCGACTGAAACAGATTACAGATAAATCTCTACTTTTTTTCTTTTAGTGCAGTCACAGTGGCACTTTCTTGTCCTGTAAGCCTCAACATCCTGTTTCATGAATGGCGGGGAAAAAAAAAAGATTTCTTGCAAGCCCAAGGACCCTCCCAGTACCCATATGACCCATGTCATCATGGAGGTTCTTCAGGACCATAGCTTGATACCAGTTAGGCAGAACAAGGGTGGCTGTTGAATGACCACCACTCAGAGATGACAGTCAAAGCTATCACTGGGTGTCAGGAGGGTGGGATGGTCCTACCTTATGTATGGTGAGAAATATGTGAGTGAAAAAATTTCAAAAAAAGCAAAAAATCTTAAAGTATCAAATACCAAAAGTTAAATTAGAAGTATCTTGAACATTTTTGATCTATTGAATGACTGGAATTGAATAAGATGGAAATAAAATAAAGAAACAAGATTCAGCACTCAAACTAAAAGCCTTCCTGATTAACAGTGAGCATTCTTATTTCTGTTATGGAAAAGATTCACGTCTAACTAAATCAACCTGAAAAAACACAACTGAGAAACCAGCTGAATATAAAATAACTTTATTGAACATTATACATTTTCTAGTTCATGCTGACTGGTGACTTCAGTAAAAAGAGTCGTTGATGCGCCTCATGCTCATGAACCTCATGTTGCTCATCCCCATGTTCATGAAGTTCCTGTACTCTCCAGGCCTCATGTACATCATCCTGCCTCTGTAGTGGGGCTGCTCGTACATCAGCCAATGGCCATCCATCACGTGACATGACATGCAGTTGGACATGCGGTAACGATCCATGATGTTGTCACAGTCATCCATCAGCTCATTCATCTGGCCTCCAAAGTTCTCCCTCTCATAGATCCTCATCCTGTAGGAGCCGCGGTGCTGGAACACATCAGAAATCAATAATCAGCAGACAGGAAGAGGAAGTCTGTTCTGAGTTCAGTAACTGATGAGGAGATCAGACAGGAAAAGACCCAAAACACACTCAGACACCTGAGTGAGTCTCAGCCAGACTGGTTACCATGGAGACATGAGCTGTGATGTGACTAGCTGAGTGGTTACCATGGAGATTAGAGTTGATGTGTGACTAGCTGAGAGGTTACCATGGAGATTAGAGTTGATGTGTGACTAGCTGAGAGGTTACCATGAAGATGAGAGCTGTAATGTGACTGACTGAATGGTTACCATGGAGATGAGAGCTGTAATGTGACTGACTGAGTGGTTACCATGGGGATCATGCGGCAGGACCTGATGCAGTCACTCATTCCCATCGTGCTCATGTAGTCGGCGTATTCTCCCCTCCTCATGAAGTACTGGTTGCCCATGAAGTTGGTGCGGTCGTAGACCATGAAGCAGCCTCTCTCCACCCTGCAGGAGTGACACCTGCTCAGGTAGGAGGACATGTCAGCGCAGTCGCTGCTGCACTCATAGGAACGACCCTGGAAGTTCCTGTCCTCGTAGAAGACGATCTGATGATCAGCACAGAAAAATGTTCATCATGAGAAAAGGGGGGAAAACTGAATACTTCAAGGGTGGATGGATTAAAGATGTATGTTAGACATGTGCTTCAGGATGTGTGAATGCTTAGAGTAGAGTAGAGTAGTATGTTCACCTTGCCCAGAAAGGAAGGGAGGTAGTTAGGAAAGGAGAAAGAGATGGAGGGAGGTGGATAGAGAGGTAGTGTGCTGGAGCTCACCTTGCCCATGTTCATGCTGCTGGAGGTCATGATGCCTGTTGGATTGCTGAGCTGCTGCTGCTGCTGTGCTTGTCCTCTGTGAGTGTGTTACCTGTGGGACAGCTGCTGCTCTTTATAGCACCTGAGCAGCTGAAGGCTTTTGTTCAAACAGCCTGAGCCAGCAGTGCTTCATAAAGAGACGCTCAGTGTTCGGCATTTCTCTTAGAAACAGCAGACAAAGAGCCACAGGCTACAGCAGAGAGTCTCCTCCGGTCCTCTGTTCACTCTCTGGAACAAAAACCTGAAGTCAATAAAGCCTTCAAAACCTCTAAATCAACCAAATACAACTGGTATTTTAAACACTTGATGGCCAACAACCTTCCTGAAGGTATTTGTGAAAATTCAGGAACAAGTGATGTATTCTGTTTGTAGTCGAAAGTCGGATTCCTGACTTGAAACGTCGCAGATTCAGGACCAGCCAAGACCTTCAATCAAACATGGCTACCTGACACGTGCAATAATAAACTTTACAGTACTTAAAATTCAGTCTCACACAGATTTGCTGTTAGTGAATGTGTAACATTTGACCTCAGAGGAGTTTAACTGTTGTGTTTAGTTTAACCAGCTATCAGCTGGAACATCATCAGGTCTGAAGTCAGATCTGAGTGCTGAGGTAAATGGAACGCCAACATTCTCACAAAATGTGTTCACTTTTAAAGGTTTATGGTTTAAATTGTTTATGATATTCTGAATCTACATAAAACATGAAGTAACAAACTTGTTACGAATAAAATCAAGATTAAGAAGAGTCCTGTTCATGGTGTGTTTTCTCAAATTTATTTTGAAAAATTAATTATTGCTTTGTAAAACAGAGTCAGATCTGTGATTAAATTTCTTTTTATTAAAAAAGCAAATATTTTAGTGATTATCACTGTAACTATTGTAACTGGTAAACATATTAGGCATGATATTTATTCTAAAATAATGAAACTTTTTTGATGTAATATATATTTTGCTATGTTGCCATTTGGAAAGTTTTATTTATTTTTGGTTTATGAATAGTTTGTCAAATTTCTCGCCTCATCTTCTTCTGCTTATTCAGATCTGGGTCACAGGGGCATCATCCCACGTAGGGAATCCCAAACTGCCCTTTCCCTGGCCACCTCCTCCAGCTCCTCGGGCAGGACCCTATGGTCCACAGCCAGCCTGCAGATGTTCTTTGTCCAGCGTGTCCTGGGTCGACACGGTGGGCTCCTATGGCAGGATATACCTGAAGCACCTCTCCAGGGAGGAGTCCAGGAGGAATCCTGACAAAATGCCTAAACCATTTCAATGGGTACCTCTTGATGTGGAGGAGTAGAGGTTCTACTCTGAGTCCCCCCTCTGAGCTCCTCACCCTCTCTAAGACTGAGCCCGGTGACCACCCTGCCAAGGACACTCATTTTGGTCGTTAGTATTCATAATCTCATTCTTTGGGTCATAACCCAAAGCTCATAACCATAGGTGAGGATTGTAATGTAAGATCAACTGGAAAATTGAATGCCTTAATTTCTGGCTCAGCTCCTTTTTCACCACCACAGACTGGTTCAGTGTCCGCATCACTGCAGATGCTGCCCTGATCTGCCTGTCGATCTCCCGATCCCTCCTTCCATCTTTCTTTAACAAGATCCAAAGAAACTTGAACTTCTCCACTTAAGGTAGGACCTCTCCCCCGATCTGGAGTTGACAAGATTTGAAGGTGCTGATTCTCATCCCTGTTGCTTCACACTCGGCTGTGAACCTCCTCAGCAAGAGCTGAAGGTCCTAACTTCATTAAGCTAGAAGGACCACATCATCTGCAAAAAGCAGAGACGAGATCCTCATGCCACCAAACTCCACACCCTCCACACCACGGCTGTGCCTAGAAATTCTTTCCATAAAGGTTCTGAACAGGACAGGTGACACAGGGCAGCCCTGGAGGAGTCCAACCCTCACCTGGAACGGGTCAGGATGACAACCACATTGCTTCATCTCAGTCTGAGATTCAATTATGGACTAGACCCTCCTAGTAGATCTTTCCAGGGAGGCTGAGGAGTTTGATCCCTCTGTATTTGGAACACACTCTCAGGTCCCCTTTCTTACAAATGGGGACCACACTCCAGTCTGCTACTCCACAGAAAATTTCCCAGATGACCACATAATGTTGCAGAGACATGTAACAGTGCTACATGACTAGCCTTCGGATTATCCAGGATGGGTCTCTTCCATCCTCGGGGCTCTGCCACTTATTTGACTACTTCAGCGACTTCTGTCCCATAGATTGGACAGTCCGTCCCCAGGTCTCTCAACTTTGGTTTCTCATTGGAATAAGTGTAAATGGGATTGAAGAGCTCCTTAAACTATTCCCCTGACTATAGCTCCATTTGATGTCGGTATCTCCCCACCCCCACTGTAAAGAGTGTGAGCAAGTTGGAGAAGCAGGGGACACAAATTTCTTCTCTTGGTGACAACAAGTGCTTTGTGGTTCCTACCTTGACAGGCGCTATACAAATAAAGTTTTACTTACTAACAACCCCAGTTCCAATGCTTGCTGTATTGTGGCAGAAATTGTCCTCATTGTTTGTGAGTAGCCATGTCAATGACGGTTTAATTTCTTTAGCATGTTCGAACAACCAGGGCTGCACCAAGGTGCTTTATAGCAGCATCATATACATCAATAGAAACAAGTAAGCAACATACATCATACATCATATTTATCAATGTAAGTGAAGTCTAAAGCCAGTGAGTAGAAGTAGGTCTTTAAGAATATTTTGAACTCACCAATGTTCTAATCAGATCTAATGTGGACAGGTTGTTCCAGAGGGTAGGGGCAGTGATCACCTCTGATCTGGGAACAGAAAGGATCATCTGGTTATCTGACCTTAGGGTTCTGGATGGAGTGTGGATCAGGAACAGGTCTTTGAGATAGGATAAGGTCAGACCGTGAAGATCCTTGAGCCATAGCAACATGAAGTGGATACTGTATTGGACGGGGAGCCAGTGGAGAGAAGCAGATCTGGTGTTATGTGCTGTGTTAGATGTTAGATACCTGTTAAGATGACAAATCCAGGATGGAGGGGCCTCATGTTTTAGACCAGAAGCCCCTCAGTGAAGAGCAGGACCAAAATCATACCTCTGATACATTACATCTGTCACACACAGCACAGGAGACTGAGGGATCGATTCTGTCAAATCTGACTTTAGAAAAATGTAAAAGAATGGACAATCCTAAATTAAATGAACTGATGTCTGCTGTTTATCGAACAAGAATGAATCCTAGACAAACACATGCTCCATGTGGAGTCAGACAGTTCCATACCAAACTCGTCTTCCCCAAGGATTTCTAGTTTTTACAGTGTGCGCAACAATACAATCATCAAACAGGTGTACAGTTTTTGTAATAAGATGCTTGGAGTCAGATGAGTTCTTTAAAATGTCACAAATGGAAGATTAAAAAAAAGTTCAGCTGTTGATTGGATGTAATGGCCCACATTTACACACTGCTTTCCTGAGTCATGGTCTACAAAGTGCTTTACATTACAGTCAGTCATTCACACGCTGATGGCAGTAAGCTACACTGTGGCTACAGACCCGAAGCAACCATACATATGCGCCCCCGGATCCTCCTACCACCACCCACAGGTAATGTGGGTAAAGCATCTTACTCAAAGACACAACGACAATGTTCCCAGCTGTAGTGGGGATCAAACAGACAACCCTCTGAATTGCGAGATGAACATGTTACCTACTGAGCTGCCTAACCTGCAAACACCAAAAGAAATGTGAATAAGACAGACTGCTGGTTTAATGATGCAAGTTTATTATCAATATATGGGTCATTAATTAACACCAAGCTCTTTTCTCTCCAGTCAAGGTGACTTGTCACATTAAGGAGGCAGAAAACCATTGGTAGAACAGAAAGATGTTTGTACTCATGTATTTGGCTAATCTGGTTTGAAAATCTGACAGACCGCTTCAGCATGAAGCATACAGTAAATTTTTAAGCTTCTGGTTTTTCAAACTTGGAAAATAACAGCAAAGAAGAGTAATGCCCAGAACCGGCCTCCATAGGTGTCTGACTGTCCAGGGATCCCTGCTGCCAAAACATTAACACCCTAATGTTGGCAGACCAGTAATTATGTTTAAATACTTGCAGGCCAACCTTCCCTCTGTCTTAGACTTTTGTAAGTGTATTTTTGAAATTCTGGTAATCTTATTTTTCCATTGATTTAGCGGAGGTCTGGTGTCTGTCTGCTGGGAGCCGAGGCTTCCTGCCCCCTGCTGCTTCTAGGGGCTGTAAGGTTAATGCCTTTCTCAACTTATAACTTCCACTCAGTTCCAGATGACTAATTCACACATGCATAATGCACAAACACACACGCATGTACACACAACATTACTTGTACATAATTTAGAAGGTCAAAGGTCATACCAACACTGGTTCATATTTCATTATGTAACGTGCCTACCTTGATGCTAGATTCCCCCCTGATTTATTAAAGTTAATCAGTCATTATGACACTGTCAGGTCTTCATTTTGTAGAGCCCTGGTACAGCTAGCAGTAACAGTTAGCAGTGATCCAGGATGCTGGGAGAACATTTTCAGTGAACAAGTACCTTCTTTCTGGGCAAAAATTGGACCAGGACCATTTAAAAACAAAAATATCAACTTTTCTCTGTCCAAATGCCAGAATTAAAAAACAGAAATGATTGTTTCAAAAAGGTTTTTTCAACCACAAATTAAATATTGGAGAGTTTATGCACAGGGAATGGCTGCTACACCCCTCTTAAAGGAAGCGTGTTCTGTTTTATCTGTCAAATATTTGGAGAGATCAAAGAATCTGAGATTTTTGACTAGATTATAATGCAGATCTTATTTATATGATGATCAGTCACTGATTGGCATATTGGCCATGTTGCTATCCATGGTGCTGAATGGAGTGGTATCTGTGTATGTGAATGCCTGCATGTGGCCCTCAGTTAACTTCTTTAAGGAGAAGTTTCCTACTGTTATTTGTTTGTGCAGAGCTGTATGGGATAAGATTTGTGTCAAAAGGATCAACCAAATAATACAGTCTCACACAAAATATAGCAAATAAAGCAACCAAAAATCATGTTTTCAGCAGCAAAAGTATGACATTCAAAAGTAAACAAACTACTAAACTTATTTACAAGTTAATATTTATATTTCTAAACCAAATGTTTATTTTGACTTCTTAACAATTTATATTTTCTTCCATTGAGATACCTTTTTGGTTCTCACTTAATTCTGCGTTACTCAGACCATTTAGGCTTTTATTCTGAAAGGGCATGTTTTGGTTCTGCTTTTAAATGAAAGTCTCAGTGGGAGGGGCTTTTCAGTGATTTGATCTCATCAGTTAGAAAGGTTTTGAAGACTCCCTGCATGGCAAACAGCTAGAGCAGCAGTTGTATTTAAAATGATGATCGACCCTGGTGAGAACATCATACTGTTGAAGCAGCACCGCGACCTCTCACACTGTGTGTGCACCAACATGGAATTTCCTGTCCACATGCGTTGTCTCCTTTTCTTTTTACACTTTTATCCACATAGAAAAGCAAAGATTGTCAGGGAAGCGCATTTATTTTTGTCGAGCATTCTCTTCTTGAGCATCTCGTTACTTCCAGGTTTTTCTTTATTTTCTTTTTCTATTTTTTCTTCTTTTTTGCAGTTCTGTATTGAAGAGCCCGATGTGATGCATGTACAGTGTGAGCAGTCAGGTCGCATCCGAGCATCGGGAAGTACAGTGTGAGAATGTGATTTCTGAGCTGTGAATTATTCACGCTGGAATACAGTATATTCTTACCGTTAGAGTAGGAGCTGCAAACAATGACTGAAAATATTGCACAGTGTAGGCCCGGCTTTAGTTCAAGTTATCTTGGGTGAACCTGACTCGTCCCTTTAGTTCTGCTGCTATAGACTCAGACTGCTGGAGAACAAACTGACCACGTCGCCTCTCTCTGCTAGCTCTCTACTCAACATGTTTGCTGTTTCTGTTCTTGCTGACACTAACTTTCTCTGTTTTAGAAACAATGACTGGCCCATTGCTTTTGTGTTGGTCTCTTTCTTGTCCTCTCAGACTCCTCCAATCGCTCCATCCTCGGTCTGCTGGAGGTTTCTTCCTGTTCAAAGGGAGTTTTCCTTCCCACTGTTAATCTTGTACTGTACTGCTCAGAATGGGGGATACCATTGAAGAAACGCTTTAATCTAATCTGCTGGTTCCTTTAGTCCAGAATATCTAATTTATTAATTCATAGTTCATGAAGTCATTACTACTGCACAACACTCAATCAGTTGCTCTGAATCTGGACCTGAATGATCTGATATAGGTTGCTTTGAGGTGACCTGATGTGACCTGGAGCTTTGAAACCATTAATAATGAATTGAATTGCTTTACCGAGTCCAGGATGTCGACCACCTTTTTGTATAAAATAGTATTTTTCTCATGTTGAGTCAAATGAAAGAGAAAACTACTGAAAAGAAGAGTTCTTTATTATTTCTGATTTTTAGAAACAGGAGTGGTTGATGTTGATTGGTTACTTTGGTAACAGGAGTGGTTGTTGACTGGTGACTTCAGGTTTAGGAGTTGTTGATGCTGACTGGTGACTTCAGTAAAAAGAGTCGTTGATGCGCCTCATGCTCATGAACCTCATGTTGCTCATCCCCATGTTCATGAAGTTCCTGTACTCTCCAGGCCTCATGTACATCATCCTGCCTCTGTAGTGGGGCTGCTCGTACATCAGCCAATGGCCATCCATCACGTGACATGACATGCAGTTGGACATGCGGTAACGATCCATGATGTTGTCACAGTCATCCATCAGCTCATTCATCTGGCCTCCAAAGTTCTCCCTCTCATAGATCCTCATCCTGTAGGAGCCGCGGTGCTGGAACACATCAGAAATCAATAATCAGCAGACAGGAAGAGGAAGTCTGTTCTGAGTTCAGTAACTGATGAGGAGATCAGACAGGAAAAGACCCAAAACACACTCGGACACCTGAGTGAGTCTCAGCCAGACTGGTTACCATGGAGACATGAGCTGTGATGTGACTAGCTGAGTGGTTTCATAGAGAGATAACTTGTATTGTGACTACCTGACTAGTTACCATGGAGATTAGAGTTGATGTGTGACTAGCTGAGTGGTTACCATGGAGATGAGAGCTGTAATGTGACTGACTGAGTGGTTACCATGGGGATCATGCGGCAGGACCTGATGCAGTCACTCATTCCCATCGTGCTCATGTAGTCGGCGTATTCTCCCCTCCTCATGAAGTACTGGTTGCCCATGAAGTTGGTGCGGTCGTAGACCATGAAGCAGCCTTTCTCCACCCTGCAGGAGTGACACCTGCTCAGGTAGGAGGACATGTCAGCGCAGTCATTGCTGCACTCATAGGAACGACCCTGGAAGTTCCTGTCCTCGTAGAAGACGATCTGAAAGGACACAAGTTGGAAGAAAAATGTTTATTTATAAATAATGCTCTTTCACACCTCTAGGGTCAGCTGACATCAAGCTGTTTTTGTTTATGAAAGAAGATTCTGGTCTGATCAAATCTAGTTTTTGATGGAAATTAGTGAAGATATGCAGCTTCAAGGGGGCTCAAGCCACTGTCATACTGATACTGGTCCCAAGCCCAGATACAGTACATGCAGAGGGTTGTGGCAGGAAAAAGCATTACCAACATCTCAAACGTCAATTACAAGACTCAAGAACTCCATACTGGATCAATAATGGCCCAGGTTATCACTGACCACATCGGGCTACTGTTGATCGAAGAAAGAGAGGAAGAAGGTGTGTACATAGATAGAGAGAGAAGAAGTAAAGCAAGACTTTAGGACTAGAGGAGGGACTTTGAATGCTGGGACCATGACAGGAAAAGCTAGAGAGTTGGTTGACATGATGCTCAGGAGCAGGGCTAGAAGTCCAAAATCACAAATCAGATCTTTAATGTCCAGTATGTTTTTTGCTAATAGACTTTGAATGAAGTGTCTGTTCAGCCAATCAGAGACGTGGTTGTTCTCAGGTAGTTTATTACCTGTTTCTATTGGCTGAAAGCCTCTTCAGCCCCAGCTACACTCACAGGTTTCTGGAAACAAACTTTTGACTTTCATCTGAAAATAATAAATTTTTTAATAATGTTTCAACTTTATTCTGGTTTTGACTTTTTCCTCAATGTTTACCTGAAATCTTCATGCTTTTCCTTCTGTGTGGCTCTAACAGGCTGTAAGATTTTTCTTTATCCCTGAAATGATTTTCTACCTAATGCTTTGAATTGAGGCATAACAATCAGATGAATATTATATAAGGTGTTAAATCTGACACACCAACTGGTCATATAATAATCAGACTCATCCATTAGTCATTCTGGCCTTAAAAGTAAAATCTTCAGCTCCTCTGCTCCATTTGACCTGTTTAACCCTGTGAAATGATGGCAGATCATCTGGTTTATCACTAAAGTTTTTGAAGTATTCAGATTATCAGATAAAGAGATGACAGCAGCATCTTTACAATCCTGATGTTTTTAAATAAAGAGGTCCTGATTAATCAGATGAAAAGGGTTAAAATATCATTAGAACGGTGGTTTGTTGTCACCATGAGATCAGCGATGTCTAATGTCTTCTCCGTTTTTTTCCTCCTCCTCCTGTTTTTTGTTATTTTTTTTGTCATCAGATTTCTCTTTCTTGGGTAAAGGATCATTAGGATAAAATTTAAAACACACTCTTTCAAAAACTTTTTCATTCCAAACCTTTAGAGGGCTCCTTCCTGCAGTGGGCCCTCGTTGCACAGTACCACACATTACCCCCTACCCCAGTCTGACGCTCCTGGTGAGCAGCAATGCACTCTGGGACTTACCCTGCTCATCATGTTTGTGGAGGACATGTTGTCAGCTGTGTATCTGAAGGCGAAGTGCAGTCACACCTGGTGAGCTTCAAGCTTTTATACACCTGAGAGTGAGTGACAGCTGAGTCGGCGCTGAGTCAGCACTCTGCGTTTCTGTTGCACACAAAGCCTCTTTGAAAGGGTTAACAATAATGGTGGGAGGCCTTCAGCTGCTGCTTTCACCCGCAGCCTGTTAACACCTCCATCTGCCTGCAGACCACACAAACCAACAGCAGCAAAACAATCAGGTTTCATTCAGCAACAGCAACCTGAGTCCACTAAAACACCTGAGCGATGACATCATTAACATCCCATAATCAGACCACCTAATGCCTGAATGCTCCACAGCCAGTCCCAACTCTGTTTCATCCCTTTAACCCTCAGAAGGGATGAACTATTTAATAATAAATCACATATCCATCTAGACGTATCCTCACCCTCTAGAAGTTTTAGAACCTGATGCAGTTTCTGTCCTGTTGACCTTTCTTAGTTATCAGAAATAACATCCTGATCTAAACCATCAACATGGCTTGTGGGCCACACCCACCCACTGATAGACCCAGATGTAGAGATCATACTGTATACATTTATAAAGGGGTCGAATCAAATATGAAGTGATCAAACAAAATACTAGTATTCATAAATCATCAATTATCATTTCTTTGGCTTTAATATGCGATTTGACCTGAAGATAGGTTCTTTTCATGCCCTCCCTTCATTAATAAAATAAAAGAGTAATAACTTATTTTATATAAAGAACTTGACAGAACATATAACACTTGTTCAATCATCACACAAAGCATGATGAGTGGCAGCCAGGGCATATGTGTTGATGGCTTGGACTTTGTTTTTACCATTCAGCTGGCTGTTCAGGACCTGCCTTACATTTTAGAGGTACTTGGTTGTGGCTGACTTCCTTGCGGTTGCATCATGATTGCGACTTGCTTATGGAATCCCAAGGTAAATGTCACCGTCCTGGACATCTGCAATGTTCCCTTCAGGTGTATTTCAACCCCATCAGTTGTGATCCCCTTGTTCCCTTTGGATATCATTCTGACACAATTTTCCAGTCTAAATGACACTCCAGTGTCTTTGTTGTATATCCCAGTGAGGTGGATCAGTGAGTCAGTGTCATGCTCATTCCTGGTGTACAGCTTGGTGTCATCCATGTTGAGTAGGTGGTTGATGACTGCTCCTCTCTGGTGCCCACCTCTGTTCTAGCTCCTCGCCCTATCTCTAATATCTGAGCTTTGCCAACCCACCCTGCAGAGAGACAACTCATTTCATTATTCATGATCTTGTTCTACCAAAGCTCATGGCCATAGGTGAGGACTGCAGTGTAGATCTACTCTTTCTGGCTTAACTCCCTCTTCACCACAACAGAGCGATTCAGTGATTCCCTCATCGCTGCCCCAATCCACCTGCCGATCTTCCTCTTTCCCTTACTAATGTCGTGAAACAAGACCCTGGGATACTTAAACTCCACCACTTGAAGTTGGAGCTCTGCCCCGACCTGGAGTTGGTGGTCCACCCTTTTCCAGTTGAGAACCGTGGCTTCAGAATTGGACGTGCTGATCCTCATCCCAGCTGCTTCACACTTGACTGTGAACCTCCCCAGTGAAGCTCATAGTTTGATAAAAGGCGTAAAGGAGGAAAAGGGAAGTGATTTGTGACCACATATATATATACCACAGTACAATGTACTGGAATTTGCTTTCTGCATTTGACCCAGAGCAGAGGGAAACCAGTTTCATGGCACTCAGGAGGAAGCTGGGTGTTCAGTATCATGCTCAAGGGTACTGGGCCTGGGATGGAACCTTGATCTCTTGATCAGTGGACAACCTCTTTTTCCCATGCCACAATTGTCCCATGAAGTTAAAAAAACAACATCATTTTCAAAAAGCAGAGCTAATATCCTCTTTCCACCAGACTTGACACCCTCAATACCATGAATGCTCTCAGATATTCTGTCCATAAAGCTTATGAATAGAACTGGTGAAAAAGGGCAGCACTGGAGGAGTCCAACACTCACTGGGAACTGGTGAGGGTTGGAACTGGCCTAACTTACTGCCAACTATGCAGACCAGACTCACTCCTCTGAGGGACTGAATGGTTGTCAACAAAAGGCCATCCTCTCAATACTCTCAGAGTGCCCCCACAGGGTGCTCCTGGGATCATACCAACAACCAGATCTACAAAACACATGTGGACTGGTTGGGAAAACTCCAATCCCCCCTCCATCACAAAGAGCTGGTCCACGGTTCCACGGCCAAAACAAAAACCACATTGCTCCTCCTCAATCTGAGGTTAAATCAACTGGGTCACTGTCGTTGTGTCCTTGGGCAAGACACTTCACTCACCTTACCTGCTGGTGGTGGTTGGAGGAATTGGTGGCACCTGTGTATAGTTGCTTCTCTATTGTTGCTACAATGTAGCTTACTTCCAGCATGTGAATGAGTGTAATGTAATGCAATGTAAATACTTTGTAGTCCATGACTTCGAAAAGTGCTATAAAAATAGAGGACATTTATATTTTGCAGAGATGTGTCAACCAAGACAGAGCCTTGAGATCCTCAGGTTGGATCTGGTAAACCACCTGGGCTCCACCACCATGTAGATGTTTGACTACCTAAGGGACTTCTGCCCCAGAGATTGGACAGTCCATCCCCAGGTTTCTCAGCTCTGCATCTTTATCACAATGCATGTTGATGTAGGGAGGCAGTAGTTCTGTGGTTAAGACGTTGGTCACCAGAGGATTGCAGGATCGAATCCAAACTCCAGCTGGGTTACCTTGTTATTGTGTCCTTGGGCCTGCTGGTGGTGGTGGTCAGAGGGCGGGGTGGTGGTGGTCAGAGGGCTGGTGGTGGTGGTGGTCAGAGGGCTGGTGGTGGTGGTCAGAGGGCTGGTGGTGGTGGTCAGAGGGCTGGTGGTGCTTCTGTCTGGTCGCTTCACCTCTGTAGCTCCATCAGCATATTAATGACTGACTGATGTAAAGTGCTTTATTAGTCCATTGACTTTGAAAAGCGCTGTGTAATGTTTGATGGGATTGAAAAGCTCCTCGAAATATTCTTCCACTTCCACTATCTAGCTGTTACTGCTCAACCTTTTCCACAATCTCTGGCTCCTTAATCAGTTCAGGTTGGGCCCGGCTGAAAAGCCCGGCCACTGGACCCTCGTTCATGGGGCCCCAAACCCGGGCCTGTTTCCAGGGCCGGGCAGTCAGGGACTCTTTCATGAAAGATGTATTGAAGGTGGAACAGGGTAGAGGGACAGAGCAGTGAAAAACTGGAGGAGCTAGTGAATTCTAGATTTTTGTTTAGTTTTGTTGTTGATGATGCCTGCAGAAAGATGCTGCTAGCAGATGCTAAGAATTGATCCAAACCGAAATGATAAACATTGTTTTCTGTTCTCCTGAAGGTAATTGGACCTCATCCTACCCTCTAACCCCTCTACCTTTAGTTCTCTCTAAACTGGGTCGTCATTCGATCAGAAATGAAAAGCTGTTAGTTCAAACCCCAAACTTACCCCAGAACAACCTCAGGCTGCTTCAGAACACCTTTTATTCTCGACCGGGGATATTTTCTTTCACTTGGGAGTATTTTCTCTCCATCTCTGACGGGTCCAGCCTCAGGCAGCTTGTGTCTCAGGTGTGCTGTTACCTGCCCCGATGTGCTCATTCCTTCAGAATGGGAGCAGATCAGGTAGGTTGCTGACTGATGACTTCTGACTGGAAGCTTTGATTACTTATTTATCTGAATTCCCTCTCATGCAGGATTGTTTGTGTTTAAACTGAGACCTGATCTTCTGACTCGAGTTACTGTTTTCAAATCTGAACAGATGTTTCTGAAAACATGTTTTAAATAGAAGTTGTGGATTTCACACACTTTGCTTACAGGTGTCTGCAGGTCACAGGTGGGATTTTGACATAAAATGATGTAAATTAGGAAGACAAGAAATGAAAAGGGAAAGTTTTCAGTTGGTTATTTTTCTGTTTTGTGCAAAAATGTTAAAGTAAGGTGGTTCATTTATTTGAATAATATCTAAATTTTTAGAGTCCGTATCAAATGAGTGAAAGATGCTAGAGAAGCAGGGATCAGTTCAACCCCATCATTTCCACATTTTGTATTCATAAAAAGTGACAAAATGTCCACTAAAGAACTTGTGCATGCGATGATACAACGTGCACAAAACTCGGCTAAGATGGAAATAAATCTGCTTTGTTAGATTTTTAGTCAAAACCTCTAAAAACTCCTGTTTTTATGGAACAGCTACTCAAATATGGAGTGTGACCTGTTTAGGTACTGAATGATTTCAGAGTTAAAATAATGAAAATAATCTAAAATAAATCATAAACTGATGTACTGAAACATTTTTGTTCTGATCCTCCTGTTGTTTGAGACAACAGAAAAGAAACATGTTTTGCTTTTTTAATGATTTTTCTTTGCAGAAGAAAGAACAATTCCTGGTATGTGATTGGTTACCTACTAAACTCTTGTTTTTGCAGAGCGACAGACAATAATCATGTACATTTGAACCTTTTCATAAATTATAAATCACATTTTCACTCAAATAATTAAATTTATTTTATGTGCAGGTGCAACATTTCACCATAGAATGAAGTATGAAAACTTTTAGAACCTTTGGAGGAATCCTCTGATGCTTTCAGATGAAGCTACAAACTTTTTGTTAATCTGATGTTTTTCTGAGTCACACTTCACTCAGACGTGACCTGAAACATGAATCCAACATCACAGCAGGATGGTTTCCTAAAGAACGTGATGTTTAACGATCTCTTATCTCTGATCCACCACCTTTCAGGCTGCTTCAGCAGCAAGCAGCACACATTTTAATTACTCTCCTCTGCAGCACTTTTCTCCATAAAAGAGCTCAAATATGCACCTAAACACAGTCCTGTCAACAATTAAAATATACGTGGTGATTTTAAACCTGAGGCTCATTCTGCTCGGCACATTTTACTAACTAAGTGCAGATTAATTATGAAGTCTGCCTGCAGAACCAAACACATAAAACAGCTCTCGTTTAGATCCGAGCTCCTCGGGGGCTAGCAGTAAAACGAGGTCACAGCTCAGCCTGTCACAAGAAAATCCCAAATATCTGTACAGACAAGTTCCAACACCGTTAAAGGTCCCAACCTGCTTTATTTTAATGTTCCATCTTCATGTTCCAGAGAACGGTTTGTGTTTTCATAACTTCTCACTGATCTAACAATTAATGAGCAGGTGTTTCATGTCAGTCACGTTCAGGTAACCTATCCCCACCAGCTGATAGTTTTGTCTTAAAGTAAAATACAGTGAATCTGGAAAGTATTCACAGCGCAGCACTTTCCCCACATTTTGTCATGTTACAGCCTTATTCCAAAATATATTAAAGTCATTTTCCCCGCAAAGTTTTACACCCAACACCCCATAAAGACAATGTGAAAACAAGCTTCTTGGAGATTTTTGCAAATGTATTGTGTTATAAACACAAATAACATGTCCATCAGTATTCACAGCCTTTGCTCAATACCTGTTGATGCATCTTTGGCAGCCATTACAGCCTCCAGTCTTTTTAAATATGATGCAACCAGCTTGGCTCACCCATCTTTGGACAGTTTGGCTCATTCCTCTCTGCAGCTCCTCTCAAGCTCCATCAGGTTGGATAGGACGGATCTGTGCAGCAGGCTGCCTGGTGGCACAGTGCACACTGTTGCCTTGCAGCAAGGAGATCATGGGTTCGCATCCTGGCTTTGGCAGCATTCTGCACGAAGCCTGCATGTTCTCCCTATTTCTCCGGGTTCTCCGGTATCCTCCAACAGCCCAAAAACGTGCATGTCAGGTCTATTGGTGTCCCTAAATTGTCCCTATAGGTGTGAGTGGGTGAATGTTTGTCTACATGTGATCCTGTCGATCCGTCCAGGGTGTCCCCTGCCCCTCACCCCGTGACGCTGGAGTTAGGCATCAACTTGGAGGAATAAGCAAAGAAAATGGATGGAGGCATGAATGTGTTGGTACAACCATTTTAAGAATCTCTCCAGAGATGTTCAATTGGATTCAAGTCTGGGCTCTGTTGAGTCGTCCTGAAGACACTCAGGATGTGTGCTTAGGGCCGTTGTCCTGCTGAAAGATGAAGTGTGGCCCAGTCTGAGGTCCAGGATGTCTCTGCTCATTGCTGCATTCGTCTTTCCCTCTATCCTGACTCGTCTCCCAGTTCCTGCTGCTGAAAAACATCCCTGCAGTATGATGCCACCACCATGCTTCACTGTAGATAGATAGTCCTGGGAGGAGATACCCCAGGACAACATCCATCATCTCATAAGGATGATGAAGCATCCTTCAGCTCTAACATCTTACCCATTCATCAGGAGTTATTAATTATTCAGATCTGATGATCAATGAGTTCCTTTTCTTTCTTTGTGTATTTTGTATTTTTACCAGCTTTCTACTAGTTTTCTATGTTTGTAGATTTTGGTTTTTGTTATAAATGAAGCTGATTTCCTGTTTCAGTAACTCATTGATGAATTCCTGACTTTTGACACTTCTGCTGGTATCTGAATGTCTTCAGGCTGCTGACCTCTGACCTCCCAGCTCGGTGTGCTGTTCTGTCATGAACATCCTGAGATGATCAGATCAGTTTGTTTCCTCCAGAATCAGAAGACATCATAAGTGTATACTGGAGGTCTGTGCCAGTCTAAACCAGCTCTAGAGATCTCCATGTGTCTCAACATGACCGTCCTCCTTCTTTTAGGTGAGTTTGGCTTCTCTCCATCACCAGGTAGGAAGTCCTCTCCAGATACAGATCCCGACCTCCATGTTTCTCCTCTTTGTGCCTCAAGAAGAGAAGAACTCTGATTCATGTTTCTTTGCAGTTTTTCTTTCAGTAGTAAAATCACAGGACCTCCATGATCAGTGCACCAGCAGCTCCTGCCAACCCCAGCTGGGTGACCTGATGGTGGGTCGAGCAGCACGGCTGTCGGCGTCATCAACCTGTGGCCTAAATGGACCTGAGAACTACTGCATCGTAGGATATCTGGAGGTTTGAGACACCAAACAAACAGCAGCATTCATCAGGGCAGAACCAGAACCCAGTAAAATCAGGATTAAGATGTTTAAGTTGATGGAAGCCGTTAAACATCTAAGGAACTTCAGACCAATTTCTTCTGAAGACATTTTTCAGTTTCTTACATCAAGTAGAAATAATTTGATGTTTTAATTCCATTTTTGAAGCTTGGTTAGTTTAAACAGAGACAGTGTTTCTGCAGTTTTCAAATGCATTGGCCTGCTGAGCTAGTTCCAGCTAAACCAGTTTCTGACTGACTAACATCAGGAACTGAAAGAGCTGATGAGTTAGACTGAAGCAGATGCACCACCTCAGTCCTCCTGTCGGCTCCATCATTCATGAGCAGACACTACTCATCAGATACAACTTTAAACTTTACACTGTTGTAATGGTAATTGATAAAGCTTGTTTAATTTGTGTTAATTCATCAGGGAGAGAAGAAATGTTTCATATGTGACTCTCGACTTCCATACAATCCTCACACCAACCCAAACAGCCATCAGATAGAGAATGTCATCAGTACCTTTGAACCTAAGGGAAACGTGAGGTGGTGGCAGTCTGAGAACGGTAGGCTCAGTGGATATGGAAGGTAAAACCTGTCCAATCACAGAGAAGAGCATCTTTTGACCTGAATCAGGACGTTAATAACAGCATAGACTCTTGTTTTCTGTAGGGCTTCATCAGGTCAGCATTCAGTTGGATCTGGAAGCGATGTTCCAGTTCAGTCACCTGGTTCTCACCTTCAAGGTAAAACACAGCTTTTACTGTTTGACCTGTTCAGGTTTAAGAACTCATAGAGCTAAAGAAATAATAAAGGAAGAGATTCTTTAAATGCAGTCTCAGCATTCTCTGATAAACATCTATGGTAATTAATGTTCTTTTAGACTCTGAGAAAACACTTCATTTGATTTAAAGGTATTTAAATAATGATCAAACCAGGCAGGCTCGTGAGGAAATGCTAGATGATGATAAGACTGTGTAGGTTTGATAAAACTGAGTCTAATAGATGACTAAATGCTATGTTGAGGCATCACTTTCAACATCAGGATCTCCTACTGTGACGACTTTATCAGTTTTCAATATTGTTTGAATGTTATAGGCATTATATTATATTATTATATACAGTATATAACAAGCTTAAGGCTGAGCCCGACCTGCAGAGGAAACTCATTGCTGTATTCGTGATCTTGTCATTATCTAAAGCTCATGACCTCACCTGGTAAATCTAGAGCTTCTCATTCTGGATCAGCTCCCTCTTCACCAAACAGACCAGTGTAACATCCTCACCAATGCAGTTGCTGCCTCAATCTGCCTGTCGATCTTCCTTCTTCCCTCACTCATGATCACGACCATAGATACTTAAACTCAAACCCATATAGCTCAATTAAGCTAGGAGGACCACATCATCTGCAGTCGCTCATCAACCTGTAAGCTAGGCTGCAGGTTACTATACCAAGTATACTGATGAGCACCCTTATGTTCCAACATGACCCACTGACTGTAGATCACTCTAGTGGGAAGACCTTCCTATCAAGAGACAACCAGTTAAGTGAATAAATGTCTGATTTTTGTTTTGAATGCAGCTACTTCCTGTTTTCAATGAGATTTGTTTGCTGTGAGAAGCAAGTTGAATGTTTGAGTCTCATCTTTGAATGTTAAACCTGCACTAAAAGTTCAGATGTTAAATTCAAATCAAAGTCAGTCTAAAGTCAGCACTTGACTTATGGTAAATGGACTGCACATGTAGAGCACTTTTATCAAATCCACGGACTAACTACTACAATTAGTCATTCATCCACTCACACACAGTCTCACGCTGATGGCAGTGAGCTAGGAACAGCTGCTCTGGGCCAGACTGACAGAAATAAAGCTGCCGTACTCCAGGCACCACCTGACGATCATCAGCAGGTGAGGTGTGTGAAGTATTTTGCCCAAGGACACAACAACAAAGTGACCTGGCATGAGCTGGGATCAAACTAACAACCTACTGAGCTACAGCCTCCCCAGTAGATTTAGTTATTTCACAGAAATAAAAAAAAACAAAACAAAATTCACTAATTTCAGTTTGTGACTGAACAGACAAGTGAAACTGTCCCTCCTTCATGGTCTGGGATTGTCTTTGCAACCCCTAACCCAGGTGCTGGTTGAAGCCCATGAGCAGAATGTTGATTGCTTTATTGACCATCATATATCTATTTAATGTGTACTTTCTTTCTTTGTAAGCGTTTTCAGATAGTCTCCTGCCAGGTGAGAACATGTGTGTCCTTTTCTGCCTGCAGAGTTTCAGGCCTGCAGCCATGTTGGTGGAGCGCTCAAAAGATTTTGGGGAAAGCTGGAAGGTCATTCGTTACTTTGCAGAAGATTGTTCACTTCATTTCCCTTCAGTCCCCCATGAGCCAGCCTCCAACATTGATGACGTGGTCTGTGACAGCAGATACTCTGGACCAGAGCCCTCCACCGGCGGAGAGGTATCACATCCATCCACACATAACAGCTCAATGTTTCTCTTTTCAAGAAATGAAGGTAAATTAGATATATATTTTTTTAAATAAATAAAAAAAAAAGAAAAAAAAAGGTAAATTAGATATAAATGAAACGTGAAAATGTAAGTGATTCAGTTCATCAACAACTTTAAGCAATGCAAACAAGGAATAAAAGTGTCATTTTGCATTAATGTGTTAAACTTGATACTGTATTGTTTCTGTTAGGAACCTCTACATACGTAGTTAAAGGAAACAAGTTCTGTTATTCTGATTCAGATGAAGTCTGATGTTCTTCCACTAGGTGGTCCTGAAAGCTCTGGATCCTGTCTTTGAAATAGAGAACCCATTCGCTCCAAACATTCAAGGTGAGGTTTAATCAACCTGATGGTTATGATAGAGTAACACGGATGAAAAAATAGCTTAAAGTGTCATCTGAGTCATTTTGAAGAGGCATTCTATCAGCTAGGCCCACACCGTGGTAAGGACATGGACGGAAGGAAGTGGCGCTGTGCTGTGGCCCGGGTGCCTCTTGTGTCTGTCACTGTCTGTTTATTCGTGAGTCATTGTTGGATGGATTTGATTAATCCCACACTCAGCTTGTACTAATGCAACAATGGACTTTGCCTATTGTTGGTGATCAGACTGAATGATGAACTGCTGGGGGGAAACAAGAGGAGAGCTGAGGTGGGTGTGGCTAAAGTAATCCAGGAAAAGAGCTGAGGCAAAACTAAAGTGATGGAACTCAAACGAACCGGGTCATGATGAGAACGTCACTTCAGAATGACACAAATTTCCCTTTAATGTATTTCAGAAAACTGAAAATGTCTTTATATTTCTATTGTTTCTCATTAGAGCTGATCACTCTGACAAATATTCGGGTGAACTTCACTCATCTCTTCACCCTTGGAGACACTCTGCTGGCCCGGAGGCGCAGAAACCCTCAGGACAAATATTATTACTCTGTTTACAACATGGTGGTTCAGGGCAGCTGCTTCTGTAATGGACACGCCAGCCGATGTGTTCCTGAGGACGGAGGACGTGGTGATGTCTTCACCCAGCCCGACATGGTAAATCATCAGTGTTTTCACCGAACAGCTGGTCAGATTTAGCAGGTTGTGTCATGCTGGCGCTGAATCAGAAGCATGCTCTGAGGTAAATTAGGTTGAGGTAGATTTGAGCAGCATTGTGTGTAATGTTGTATCTGTTTCATCGTTATTTCATACATCACTATTAATAATATTAAAATAAACATTAACAATACTAATATTGACAGTTAATACTGGATACATGGTGGTTGGTGGTTGGAACAAAAGTTCCACAGATTACAGCAGAAAGACACCTCTTGTTTGGAATCGTCTCTACCTGGAACGTGAGGCGACCTGCGACCTGGATAGTTGAGACCAATGGGTGAGAACTCTGACAGGAAGTGACCTGGGGAAGCAGTTTTAGCCAGTGGACTCAATTTAGCCATTTTTCCACAACATACATGCACAAGATACATGCCAAGGGGAGATGCACAGTAGTCCTGACATCTGACTACAAGGTCAGATCACTACTGGATGATAGATCCAGCAGGAGACATTTCCTGCTGAATGACTTAAATCTCTCTAAAAAAATGGATATTCCCTTTTAAACTGAAGAAAGCTCTTCAAACCTGCAGATAACATAAATGAGCGCATGTTAAAGCATCAAGAAAACATTCAACTCAGGCAAGTGTAGGAGAAGAGAAATTCTGTGTCCGAGAAAAGAGGAAAGATTTTTTTCTAACACCCTTAATCCTGGGTCCCACATAAAACATCAGCACATAAAACGTAGTGCCTGAGCTGTGATTTTGAATAGAAACCATTGTAATCAGATAAAGTAGTCCCTCGAGGACCACCACGCCCTGATGCACTGGTCCGCTCCACAACGCTAAAGCAACAGTTCTATTTCTGAGCCGAGGCACAGCTAAAATGCATGTGTCACGACATTGTGGAGTACTTTATGATGCAGAAATGACAACAATACGCTAAACCGCTACTAGTGGCGAACATAAACAACCGCCAGTAGATGGACGAGGAGCGTTTCATTGTGGAATATTTATGTAATTGAGCTTTTAGAAACAGACTATTCCAATAAATAGCTCACTGACCCATCCCGAGAGATATTGTGACTATCATGTGATTTTGCAAGCTGAGTTCAACAGCACTCTGCTTGAGGAGAGACTAGTAGACTCGCCAAAGACGCTGCGCTACCGCAGAGCAGCTTATCCTTGCTGTGTGATGCTGTTTAGCTTTCCTAGTTCCTCAGGCCAGATCATTTCTTGCAGTTTTCAGGTCTGTTTCATCTCCTACCTTGAAGGCTTTATCTTAGTTCCTGAACAGGGAGCAAACCTCACCTGTCATCCATGGTTTCTGGTTGGAATGCACACTTCTTAATACAATCCAACACTTCCACCACGTACTACTGTAGAATTGTCTGAATATTGAAGGTGGATGCTCTTTGGAAAATGTTCCAGTCTGTGGTTTTCGTGCAGAGCTGTAGGGTAGGATGGTGTCCTCTGACCACTTCACTTGTTTCTTACTTGGTTTGACCAGTTTCAGGATAACAGAGACGTGGTCAGAGTAGCCCAGGTGAGGGGGGGGGGGGGGGG
>SSNR01000468.1:84968-141731 GCA_006937965.1 Callopanchax toddi
GGGGGGGGGGGGGGGGGGGGGGGGGGGGGGGGGGGGGGGGGGGGTGTTACCTTGTATGCTCTTTCTAAGCTGGTGTATGCCTTATCCAATGTGTTATTCCTTCTGGTTGCAAAGTTTAAATGTTGATAAAATCTTGGCAGGACTGACTTTATGTTGTCATGGTTAAAGTCAATCAAAACAATGAAAAAAGCCTTGGGGTGTTGAGTCTGCTGCTTACTGATAGCATCATGCAGTTCACTCAGTGCCTCGCTAGCATTAGCACTCAAGTGGATGGAAACAGTCACAATAAACATACTTTTAGAGTGGATTAATGAATGACGGTTTTGACATTCTTTTCCATGCATGAAAGGGTGGAAAAACTCAATTTCTTCATCGCTAAGCTGTTAAGAACGTAGCCTCCTCACCTCCAGGCTCATTGCTTTTCCACCCCTGAGTTTGGTTTACACACATAGATGATCCATTTTTTCTGCCACATGATTGGTAAGTAAGTAAGTAAGTAAGTAAAAATGTATTTATATTGCGCCTTTCGAGATACAAAGTCAAAGAGAGTCACATGGTAGGACATCGTTCTTTTGTACTGCATTTTGGGCCAGACCATAGAAATCATACATATTACTAGATATGACGCGCTGTTCGTCAATGGACCCTGACGTCCCTACGCCGGCGGCCATCTTACTTCGTACAGCTGTCAATGTTAACACCAATGTTAAATTGGTGTCAATGAAGGCTATTAAATACCTCTAATTTGCTCAATTTTTAACCAATTTTCAAACGGTTTGCATTTTTATAAACGTCAGAGACGTGGCTGTGAATATATATCAAAATATATCGATAATGGTCGGGAAACTCATAAATTGTAAAAGTATCAAATCTCAAATAACGTTTGTAAGAAAGTAACCCGTTTGCAAATCCGTTCATTTTTCATTGAGCTATGATTATTTTTAGTTAAGTTTATCACTTACCTTCCATCTGCTACCATAGAGAGCAGAACGTCAGCTGTCCGAAGCAAGATGGCCGCCATGTAGGGACACCGTAGAGTCCCACATAGGGCATCTAGTGATATATATGATATCTATGGGCCAGACTACTGTCTACTATTTCCTCTATCCACGGTGAATTCCAGTGGACAGAGGAAATAGCACTTCTCACCTTCCTCTTGGACTCCATTTTCTTTTGTAGTTCTTCTCAAAGAGATCTGTGTTTATTTTTATTTTACTAAAGTGATTAAAAACCCAACAGCTACCATCTCAGTATAACAAAAACGTGAAAGTCAAAGTCTGTTCATGTTGTTAGAGGAAGTTGTTGCTCAGCTTCAGGTAATACAGGAGAGCAAAGAGAGAAAAGCAAAGGTGGATTGTTCAAGACACTTCACCCACCTTACCTGTTGGTGGGCAGAGGGTGCTGGTTAGGGTGCTGGTGGTGCCTGCATTTGGCATCAGCGTGTGAATGTGTGTATGAGTGGGTGAATGAATGACTGAGTTGTGAAAAGCTTTGGAGTCCATGACTTAGAAAAGTGTGAGTAAATCCAAGTAAAGTAAATCCAGGGACATGTCTGATCACACAAAGGGTTATGCTTTGGGAGCCCTAATTTGCCCTTTGGTCCAGGTCTGGTTCTGGTCTGATCTAGGTCTGGTCCAGGTTTAGTCTGGTCCTTCTCTTTCTGCTGTGCACTAGGAAGGTTTGTTTCATCATCAACCCTCGACCTCCAGAGACCGGACGTTTCCGACAATCTTGTCCACTGCTGGGTTTCTGGCTGATATTTTAAAATGTTAAAAATGTAAAAGTTGTTTTCTGTTTTCAGGTTCATGGTCAGTGTGTTTGTCAGCACAACACAGCTGGAAAGAACTGTGAGAGGTGTCAAGAGCTTTACAATGACTCCCCCTGGAGGCCTGGAGGAGAACTCACTTCCAAAACCTGCGATAGTAAATTCAGTTTTTCTTCCATTTTTTCTCACACGAGTCAGGTATCACGTTTTTATTTTTGTCTAATTATTTAAATCTAAACATATTGTTTCTATAAGTTGAATTCTAAATTGTATTTGTTTATTCCACAGTGGATTGCTTTTTCATATGGAGCAAAACTGACATAATTATGTGTCTCCATCTGAATCCAGTGCAAGAAATATTAAGTTAGATAAGTAAAGTTAGGTTAAAAATTCTAATCACATCATAATAAATCAATGAAAACTCAAATTTTTACCATTTTAAATAACAGATTGATTAAATGCTAAATTATGAATGTTACTGAAGATTCTGGAGCCTTATTGACAATGTCAAGGCCAATTTCATTTCTATAGCACTTTCTAACAATCAAAGTGCTTTACAGCAGCAATACATTAATTCAGTGAGACAAGTAGTAATAAAGAGACTATAAAATAAGAAAGCATCAGCAGATAGAGAAGAATCAGTTCATCAATTTTAACTAGAGTCACAAGCTTAGTGAGTAGAAGTGGGTCTTAAAACCACAGGCAGAGGTAGGAGGTTCCAGAGGTTAGGGGCAGTGAACGCATCTGCCTCTAACCTCAACCATTTAACCTCATACCCTAACATCAAGCCTAACCTCAATCCCTTACCCTGACTCCTTACTTTGACCCCTAACCTCAACCCCTAATCTTGACCCCTTGTAGATGAACTTCTTAGTTTACAGAAACAGGAAACCAAGGAGTAACAGACAGAAGTCTGCTGATTCAGTCCTGTTTACTACATTATGTTCATCATTAAAGACAACAGAGAAATGTGGCACCATCTGGTGGAATGGTTACAATTCTGCAGGTCAGGTTTTAGAATCTAGTCCTTTTTTAATCATCAGTGTTTTAAAATAATTCAAAATCAGACATGAACTGATATTTATTGATGGGATGTTTATGTTTAAGTGGTTCTGGATCCAGATCTCATCCCATCATTCTCCCAGTGATTCTTTCCTGGATAAAACCAGTTAACCCAGTCTGGCTCATTAACAAATAGAAAATTGAACCAGTCTTTATGGCTCTTTGACAGGATCCTGAGGACCAGAGAGAAGTCTGAACATCAGTCACGGTTTAGAAACTCTAGTTTTATTTCTAACAGGTGACTTTTGACTTTTAAGATAAAACAAACAGAACTCAAACATTTTAGGGTTTTAGTTTTCTTTTGGCAACAGAATGAAGCAGCTAGGTCTCCTTTAGCTAACAGTCTTGCTCATTTAAGGTTGTGTGTGTTTCAGGGTGTAACTGTCACGGACACTCAGACTCGTGTCACTTCGATAAAGCTCGCTACGCAGCAAGTGGTGGTGTGAGTGGCGGTGTGTGTGACAACTGTCGTCATGGCAGGATGGGGCCTCAGTGTGACCTCTGCCGACCTTTCCTGTATCAGGACCCCCAGCTGGCGCCACATGACCCCCAGGCCTGCAGACGTATGCTCCAGCTGTTTCTATGGCAACGCAGAATAGGAACTAGATCTACATGTAGGGTCCAGGTCTGGTCTGGTCCAGGTCTGATCAGGTCTGGTCTGGCTTAGTCAGGTCTAGTCCAGGTCTGATCTGGTTTGGTCTGGTCTGTTTCAGGAGATTCTACTTTATTCAAGTTTTATCAGATTTTAAACTTTTCTGGATTTAGTTTATCTCAAAAGTCTAAATGTCACTGAAGTTTCAGCAGGATGACCCCAGGATGACCTAACAGCTGTTTGCAGTGTTTCCTGTTATGGTGACATCACAACAGGATGCTCTAACAGCTGTTTCCTCTGTTTCCTGTTATGGTGACGTTCCAGCTTGTGACTGTGACCCAGCTGGTTCTCTTGATGGAGGTCTTTGTGATGCTTTAACTGGTCGGTGTTTCTGTAAAGGAAACGTTGAGGGTCAGCGCTGTGACCAATGCCGACAGGGCTTCTTCAATCTGAGGCAGGACAACCCAAGTGGTTGTCAAGGTAACCTGATGTTTCCAGTCTATAAAGCCAAAAGACATCTCACAGCACCTGTTACGTTGATAAGTGTTAGGTTTTGCTGTAGGATGTGAACTATGTCATCTTTTTCAGAGTGCAATTGTCACAGCTTAGGAAGTGTTGGGTCATGTGATCCACTGACAGGACACTGTCAATGTGTGCGTTGGGCCAGAGGTCCACTGTGTGATCGATGTGAGGTATGTTCAAACCTGAAGATGGGCTTTAAAAAATTGTTTAAGTTAAGAAGAAGTGAGAATAACACCGACCAGAAAACAGTTTGTTACCAGCTTCTAAAATTTCTGGAAAATGTGGTTAAAAAAGTTTTAGTTTGTAAGAGAAAATCAAATGTCCACTATTAATGTTTGGTTTGTGTCTTCAGGCAGGTTTCTGGGGTTTGGGGAACTCTGTGTTTAGCTGTTCACCCTGTAAATGTGACATCGGTGGAGCGCACAACAATATGTAAGACTTGATTTACATCTTTAGACTTCCACTGATGCAGGGAATCAATGAAAATAGTTCTGGTTTATTTATCCAGGTCAGAAAAACAAAATGACAACAAAATCTTCCAAAACCGTAACCTCCACAAATATAAGATCAAATAAGTCCTGTAGAGTCAGGTGATGCTGTAGAGTCAGGTAATAACAGAGTTGATGTCCTGCAGGTTGACCATATTTTTAATAAAGGTTATTAACAACAATACCATTTGATTTAAAATCACATGTTCTTTCTTCAGGTGTTCACCAGAAGATGGACAATGTCACTGTTTACCGAACATTGTTGGTCAGCGTTGCTCTGAACCTGCACCTGGATACTTCCTGCCATCTCTGAACTATTTCCTGTATGAGGCAGAACTGGCAACCCCACTGTCAGCAAGAAGCTCCTCCCCCATCCCACCTTCACCCTCCTCCTCTTCTTTGGTGTGTATCTGCATTAATTGGCTGAGACGGTATGAGGATGGTTTACATCAGAATGTTCAAATCTACGTATTATTTACCTTAATAAAATGAAACAGGAGGAAAATACATCCAATTTTCAGGGTCATTAGTAAAAAGAACATTAATAAAAAATGCACTGATAGATTCACATGGTCCAGCTGGTGTTTATGTAAAGCAAATAGTCAATAAATGAGAAATAACAGAATTTAAAATAGAAAAAACATCTTTGTTGTGTTTTTGTAAAGATCAACCATCTTGGTGTGTTTGTTGTATTTTGGTAAAGGAGCGGCCATCTTGGTCTGTTTGTTGTATTTTGGTAAAGGAGCAACCATCTTGGTGTGTTTGTTGTATTTTGGTAAAGGAGCAACCATCTTGGTCTGTTTGTTGTATTTTGGTAAAGGAGCGGCCATCTTGGTCTGTTTGTTGTATTTTGGTAAAGGAGCGGCCATCTTGGTGTGTTTGTTGTATTTTGGTAAAGGAGCGGCCATCTTGGTCTGTTTGTTGTATTTTGGTAAAGGAGCGGCCATCTTGGTGTGTTTGTTGTATTTTGGTAAATGAGCATCCATCTTGGTCTGTTTGTTGTATTTTGGTAAAGGAGCGGCCATCTTGGTGTGTTTGTTGTATTTTGGTAAAGGAGCAGCCATCTTGGTCTGTTTGTTGTATTTTGGTAAAGGAGCAGCCATCTTGGTGTGTTTGTTGTATTTTGGTAAAGGAGCGGCCATCTTGGTGTGTTTGTTGTGTTTCCAGGTGAATCCAGTCTCATTGCCTCCATGTAAGCAGTACTTTAGAGATCAAGGGTTCGACTTCAAGCTTTCCAATGGAAAAGTAATTTTGGTTCGAAAGGCTCGACATCTCAGTCGCCCAAGCCGACAGGTAAAATAGAACTTACTTTGGGGTCGGACTAGTATTTATCTCGTTCAGGTCCTATCTGAAGTGTTTGTTTGTCCTGTAGCAGAACACAATCCATCTGGAGCCAGGCCACGCCCTGCATCTCAATCCCCATCAGAAGTCAGCTGATCAGTCTGGCCTGGGATTTTTCAGAGTGATGGATGGGGAGGGTCTTATATTCACTGTAGACAACCTGCCATCATCGATGGAGTATGAGCTGGTGATCTACTTTGAACCAGAGGTGAGGTTTGGCCCTGGCTGAATAGAGTTGTAGAGAATACTGTTAAAATGGGAATTTTACTTTTAAATAAAAACGCTTTGCCTTACAGAGAATATCATAAAAACATTCACTGAGGAAACAGAACCACAGAGAGGTTCTAATAGTTGATGTTAAACCAGATATAATGTCATTAATTAGGTCATAAAAATGACTTGCTCTGTAGTTTCTTTCCCTGCTTGTGTTTCTGTTATCAGTTCTCTGTGTATTTGTCTTGCTTGTTGTTGTAAATCATCTTGTAATTTATGTCCTAAATAAACCTTACTTACTATTTCTAAGGATTTAGGCATTTACTAAGGAGTTTGTCTTTCTCTGTGTTAATCTCTGTCTCTGTAGGCTCTTTCTGATTGGCTAGCTACAGTTCAGATCATCATGCTGTTGCCAGGTGATGGAGGCTGCAGTGACAGCCCAGCAGGAAGTAAAACTTTAATTCTTCCTGGAAACTCCAGGTGAGGAATCTTCAGCTGTTTATTTACATGCACAAAGGTCACATGACTGTTCTGGTGTAAATAAATCACACACTGCCCTGGGTTATGGCTAGAGACCAGCCCACTGTCTGGACCAGTAAACACCAGTCCACTTTCTGGACCAGTAAACACCAGTCCTCTGTCTGGACCAGTAAAGACACCAGTCAACTTTCTGGACCAGTAAAGACACCAGTCTACTGTCTGGACCAGTATAGACACCATTCTACTGTCTGGACCAGTATAGACTCCAGTCTACTGTCTGGACCAGTATAGACACCAGTCCACGTTCTGGACCAGTAAAGACACCAGTCAACTTTCTGGACCAGTAAAGACTCCAGTCTACTGTCTGGACCAGTATAGACACCAGTCTACTGTCTGGACCAGTATAGACACCAGTCCACTGTCTGGACCAGTATAGACACCAGTCCACTGTCTGGACCAGTATAGACACCAGTCTACTGTCTGGACCAGTATAGACACCAGTCTACTGTCTGGACCAGTATAGACACCAGTCCACTGTCTGGACCAGTAGAGACACCAGTCTACTGTCTGGACCAGTAGAACATGAGCCAGTACTGCCAAAGGAGGCAGAGGAGGGCCAAACATCAGATACACAGAACAGCTGAGATCCAAGAAGGTCAAATATTCCTCCGTCTCCAGAGGGGTCAAAGTTTCATTCCTCCCCTGTTCACAGTTCTCTGTGAAAATGTCACCAAATTGAGTCCAGTTCTATCAGGAAATCTGGTCCAGTCTAGATATTGTTCAGGTGTTTCTTCAGGCCCAGAGTTAACTGTGATTGGATGTTTCCAGCCACACGTATCTGTAGGAGCCAATGATAATGAAGCCTGTTCGATCAGCTGATGTTGATTCTCAGAGGATTCAGCCTCAGAATGGAAACATCCTCTTGAGGACTGCTGTTTAAATGACATCATCTCCTCTGAGTTCATAACCATCAAATCTGAGGAGGAACATTTCCAAAAACAGAACCAGAACCAGACTCAGAGCCATAACATGGACCATGGTCCTGGTTCAGGACTTCACATTGTTTCTGACACATTTGTGGTTCAGACATTCATCAGGATGTGTTTTCTGTCCATTTGTTTTTCTTTGTTTGTTGTTTTATTTTAGCTAATTATTGTTTTAATGTTTTGTTTTTTCTGTCAGCTGATTGTTTTGTTTCTTTGTTTTTCCCCCAGACTTGCTTTACTGGACTCTGGGGTTTGTCTGAATGCTGGAGGTCGATATTTAGTGGAGATTCACTTTCAGAAGCAGACATTTGGAAGCTTCTCCCTCCTGGTGGACTCGGTGAGGAGGTCTTCATCTAATGTTCTTTCAAATGTTCAGATTGATCTTAGTTGATTAGTTAACACTTCCTGGTTCTAATATTGGTTTTCAGATGGGGTTGATCCAGAGGATTAAGTCCGTTCAGGACTTTTGCTCTCAAAAAGACAGAGACTCATTCCATCGTTTTCAGTGCTTTGGTCTGGCTGCCCATCCTGGTTCTCTGGTCCCATTACCAGAAGTCTGTGAGAGACTCATCAAGAGCCTGTCAGCGCTAGTCCATCAAGGAGCCATTGGTAAGCAGCCAAATGAATAGCATCATGGGAGAAGAGAAAGAAAAACCCACTGTTTTAATCATTTAACCCTTGTGCTCTCTTAGGGGGTCAAATGGACACCAAACACATACTAGAAAAGTCCATAGGCCCCCAAATAAGGACAGTCTGAGGGTTAAACAAGTCAAATAAAAAAACTGTCAAATGAATAAAAAGTTTAATGAAATGTAAACAAATCAAAAACAATCTAAACCAGTAAAATAAAGTTTTAACTAATAAAATACAATACAATAAAAAAAGTCAATTAATCAAACAAATAGATTAGAATAGAATAGTTTTTATTTTCATTGTACCTGGAGATAAAATGAAATGATGGGTGTGCTCTTACTGATCCAAAAGACATGCACCACAGAAATAAGAACAAACATTAAAAACAGACAAAGACAAATCTTAAAAGGGTAATAAAAAGATAACATAAAAAAGGAAGAATATTTCAAATGCACACAGTTCCATTAATGTTAGAAGTTTGGATAGGTCAGTGAAAGAAGCTGTTGATCAGTGTGACCTGACTAACCTGAAACCTTTCTCAGAGGGTGGCTGGTCAAACAGAGGGCGGGTGGGATGTGAGGGGTCTCCTGTGATGCTTTGGTTTTCCTGAGGCTGCAGGATGTGGAGATGTCCTTCAGGGAGGGCAAAAGGCAGACAGTGATTTTGGGGGAACAGTTTATAACTCTGCACCAGCCTGCGTACCACACACCCAGATGATATGTCAGGACACTCGGGGAGTGGAAGGCCAGCAGCAGCTTCATGTCCAGATTGTTCTTCCTATGGACTCCCAGGAAGTGTAGCTGTTGCTGAGCTTCTTTTGTAAATGTAAATTTCCTGCATTTTTATTCTAAGTCATGAGCTACAAAGCACCTTACAGTCATTCACACGCTGATGGCAGTAAGCTACATTGTAGCCACAGAAGCGATCAAACACAGGCGCCCCAACCCCAGTGTTGTTGGTCTCTATGTGGCCCTGTGATTGACTGACAGCCTGTCATAATTAAGGCGTGGTAGTGGTGTGTGTGTGTGTGTGTGTGTGTGTGTGTGTCTGTTTCTAAGGAATCCACCTGTTTTTTCAGAACTCAGTTGATGTAGAAAGCTCTGTTTACTGTTTCTCTGTCTGTCAGCTTGCAGGTGTGATGTCATTGGTTCTCTTGGACCAGCCTGCAGTAAACTGGGTGGGGTTTGTGAATGTAAACCCAATGTGATTGGCCGTTGCTGTGACACCTGTGCACCACTGACATTTGGATTTGGACCTGAAGGCTGTAAACGTGAGAATGATGCTATCATGAGAAGATCCAGTATAAAAAATAATATATATATGAAATAACTTTTTGTTGTTGCAGGATGTGAATGTGATCCACGAGGCTCAGTATCAGAGATGTGTGATCAGGTCAGAGGTCAGTGTGCCTGTCGCTCACAGGTAAAGGGACGGCGTTGTGATCACTGTCAACCTGGGTTCTGGGGATTCCCACTGTGTCAAAGGTGTGAATGTAACGGACTGTCAGAGATATGTGAAGAAGTGACGGGAGACTGTCGGAACTGCAGAGATCACACTACCGGACCAAGCTGTAACAGGTCACGATGTTAAACTGGGTCTAACCTCAACCGTAAACTCAAATCCAATCATCCTAATTCTAACTCCAAACCTAACTCTAATCCCAAACCAAACACTAACTCTAGCTCTAATCCTAACTCTTAGTCATTTTATGTATAAAGAATCTGGTAAAATCATCATTATGGTTAAAGGGAAAGGTGGCTCCACAGAACTCCATCGGTCCGGTTCTAGAACTGAACCCGAGATAATAAAAGCAGTTTCCAGACTTTACATTAGCTTTCATCGCAAAACATATTTGATGTTTTTCACCTGAGATCCTCTGCTGAATATAGATCCAGATTCTGGTTTTGATTCTGTAAACAGAAACCCCCCATCAAACCTATCATATACACAGTTTTGATTCCTGATGGTATCATGTGAATTTGCTTGCCCAAACAAATTGTTTGAGTAAAACTTGTCCATGTTATTTGATTCTGAAACTCACCTGTGTTGCTGCTGTAGGTGTGAGGTGGGTTACTATGGTGATCCCGTCTCCCGACAACCCTGTCAGCCCTGCTTGTGTCCAGACACTCTGAGCAGTGGACGATTCTTTGCTACTTCCTGTCGACGTGAGCCAAAATCTGTCAGTGTGACATGTTTATGCAAGGAGGGCCACACAGGTAGGAAGTGACTCTGCATCACATCACCTGAACACTTGATCTGTAGGAGCTCAGGACTTAGAAGCTGACAGGAGTCTAACAGTAGTAGTTTTTGTTGAGGTTTAACTACAATGATCTTATTTATCACTCTCAGGTGCACGTTGTGACAGATGCAGCTCTGGTTTCTATGGCAACCTGATGTTACCAGCTGCCCACTGTAAGCCATGTTTCTGCAACAACAACATCAACCTAGATGATGATGATGCCTGTGACACCTTGACTGGGAAATGTCTGCGCTGCCTTCACAATACAACAGGACTGCACTGCCAGCACTGCAAACCTGGTTATTATGGCAATGCCCTACAACAGGACTGCAAAGGTAAAGTCAATGGATTGAGTCAATGGATTGGTCAATTGAAGAGCACTGAGGTCACATGACCACAGGTGAAATTCCTTTTCTGAAAACAGTTTTTCTTCCCCTGGTTGCTTGAGATTCTGAAGATCAGCAACAAAGCCAGTAGTGATACACAGTAGTGTGTCACAGAGTCCATGAAACGGGGTTGGACCCTTCCTTTACCTCTGCATCAATCCTTTCTGATCAGAGAATATTCATTTTGTCAGTGCCCCCCTCCCCTCTCCTACCCCCCTCCAGGTCTCAGAATACCCTCTGGTTTGCCTAACCACAAAGTAACTGTCTGCAACCTGTGTGTGTATTGTGTATTTCCCAGAATGCTCCTGTGATAGGGAAGGGACTGAGGCGGCTAAGTGTCTAGTGGGGCATCCCTGCTTCTGTGATCCAGAAACAGGACAATGTCCCTGCAAGAGTGGCGTAGTGGGAGACCTCTGTGATGAGTGTGAGGATGGATTCTGGAGCGCGGTAGGAGCATCAGGATGTCAGCCGTGCAGATGTGATCCTGCAAACTCCATCTCCAACATCTGTAATAAGGCAAGAGCTCCAACTCCTCAGACAGCAACGCATCTACACAGTCGTGTTAATAAACCACCTAAACCACAAAACAAGTCACCCAAAATCATACAATGTACAACCAACACTGGCCTCCACAGTCTGATAGGAGGAGCACATAGAGGCCTACAGATATATTAAACTCAGTCACTTTTAAAGCTTTTCTACATCAGGTGGTCTTCTTTCAGATCCCCCGACCTCAGATATCAACCCACAGAATTCTGAATCCGAACCAGATCCTAACCCAGATCCAGTGCAGTCCTTCATTTAGAATCACATATATTAAAAAACATCACACAACAGCACACACATAACAAGTCAATATAAACCCGAACCAGTCAGAAAGCAGAAAATTAGTAAAACAGATTCAATTTAGTACATCACAAAGTTTCTAGTCCTCTACAGCTGATGCTGCGTTTCTCACACCTCTTCTTCGAGTAGCTCACTTGGTAGAGTGGCCGGTGTAGGTACTACACCTGCTCGGGGTCCTTCTCCTACCGACGACGTCACACTACGGCAAAGCCACTCGGACAAAATACATTGTAAATCTCTGTCAATGCTGTTCTTCCACACGTTTTAGAAAGAGTTTAGCAGGTTTGTTCATAAATACACGTTTCTTACCGCCTAATGTTTTCTTTATAACTAATTTGTTAATAAAAACACGATATTGCAGTTTTTTTGTAAAAGAGTGTGAAACTACATCAAACCAACATCAGACTGTGCCAAATAAGCACAACGGTTTTTATGTGTGAATGTGTTTCTTGTGTTTACATATTTAGCAGGCCTGGTTGTTTGTATAAATGTAGGATTATTCTGTATATTTTGTTAGTTCTGGTGTAAATACATCTAAAGATTAGTTCAAAAGTAAGTTTTAGTCCTTACTCCAGTTAAGGACTACAATCGCGACCAATCAAAAGCTTCAGCGTTAACGTGATAACGTAACTTTTACGAACGTGGTAACGTCACTCCAGTTCATCGTACGTTCAGCCAATCAGCTAGTGCTACGTAATCGGCAGGCGCAGGCCCCGAGCTGAACTGGCAGCCCAAGCAGATGTGGTACCTACACCGGTCTGGTAACCGGAGGGTTGCCGGTTCGATCCCAGCTCCAACTGGCTTATGTTGTTGTGTCCTTAGGCAAGACATTTCACCCACCTTGCCTACTGGTGGTGGTGGTCAGAGGGACTCCCTCAGTGCGCTCCAGGGCAGCTATGGCTACGATGTAGCTTATCACCACCAGTGTGTGAATGGGTGAATGACTGATGTGTTGTACAGCGCTTTGAGAAAGCGCTATATAAATACAGGCCATTTACATTTTATTTTATTTTATTTTTATGAATCTTACTGAGTTTGAGACTTGGTTTGAGCAGATTTGATTGGACCTTTCCTACCTTCAGCTGACAGGACAGTGTCCCTGTCATCCAGAGTTTGGAGGAAGACGATGTGATGAATGTGGGCAAAATCATTTTAGGAATTCAAACCTGCAGTGCATCTGTGAGTGAAACACTGCAGACTGAAGAGTTGTTGACCTCAGTTAAACATGGATTAATTAGAGTTCCTCTCTCAGCCTGCGACTGTAACATGGAGGGAACCGAGCGCCCGTCATGTGACCCTGAAACCGGTGAGTGCCTGTGTCGGACGGGTGTCGCTGGGATCTTTTGTGACGAGTGCGCCCCTGGTCATGACTCTGAGTTCCCAGCATGCAATAATTGCCACCCGTGCACATCCCTGTGGGCCCAACATGTCACTGATGTCCAGCTAGCTGCCCAGAGAATGAAGACCTTCATCCCTCACCGTGGCAAGACATCCCAGCATCCCACAAATGGTCACTACTGGCAACAAATGCTGACCATGCACTCTGAGCTGGACAGCCTCACCAACCTGACAAGCCTCTCCTTATCAAAGGTGGAGAACATGGAGAAGCTTCATAGGAAGATCAGGTAACTTTTAGCAATCCTGTGGTTTTCTGTTGTTTTGTTCCTGTAGATTCTAAAGATGTTTTTTTCTACAGGAAGCTAAAAGATGCTGTTGACTCAAACACAATTCTGATTGACCCATCTCCACTCCTCCACGCTGAAATTGATTCTGTTCACCTGGAGTCTGAGAAGCTGCTGACTAACCTGAAGGAGAAACTCATTAAGAATCCAAACAAGAAGGAAAATCAGCCACTGGAAGGTAGAGAGGAGCAGATGTGACTTTAAAATCCAGTCTACAAAACCTTTTCTGATGAATTACAGTATTTGTGTCCTGCTCTTTAAATAAAATCTGAAAAAATGCACCAAAAAAGGACTAAATATGTAAATATAAAACTGATCTGTGATAATATTTACTGATGAACTCATTGTCCAAACTGAACCTTGTGCAGAGATCTTGGATGAGATCCAGAAGCTCCATAAAACCTTCATTTCTGATGAGAAGAGGCTGAAAGAATCCATCAGGGTTCTAGAGGATTCCATGGACACCAGACAGGAAGTCCATTTGAAACTGAGCATGTGCAGAAGCAGAGGAAACCTAGTAGAGCTGGAGCAGAAGGTCAAAGAGCTGAGTGTCCTCAAACTCAGCCAAAAGGTGAGAAAGCCTCCAAAACAATCAGGGTTTGACTTCTAATATCTGGAAGCAGCAGAGAAATGCTGACTCAGCTCTTAACAGGTTTAAAATCTGAGATGTCATCAAACAAGCAAACTCGCATGAGAAATTAGGAAAGCAACAAAATACAGAGGTTATTAAGCAGTTAGGGTCAGTGGTCATGTTCCAGACAGTAAATTCTATACATTTGTTCTCTGTAAGATTTTAACATTGTTATTTTAAAACTAGCTGAATTTACACACTTCCCATTAAGAAGAATGAAGTGAGGCAGTGCTGAGCTCACATGTGACAGCGCAGACAGTGGATGTAAAACTCTAGATGAGAGAAAACAGAAATAGTACAGCACTATGGACATCAGTGTTCAGATGAAAGCTTGTTTTGATCAATTTTTTGCAGAATTGTAATGAAAAGCTTATAAAACAATAAAATGTTTCAATTAAGATCAAACTGGAAACATAAGCCTTAATTTTGGGTTCATGTATTTATCTGACCCAAGAAGAGTTGGTGACTCACCAGTCATGAACTCAACCTTGGGGTGCCACTGGACCAGCTGGTGGAGAAAGCTGGGGAGGGAATGGTCTGGGCTTTCCTGCCAGGAAACGCTGTCCCCCAGTCCCAAACCCAGATGGGTGGGAGACAGCGAGGCGGGAAATTTTGTTTTCTTCAGTCTATCTTAAAACTGCAGATAAGCCCTTAGCTAGAAGTGAAACTACACATAAATGACCTCTATGTGTCCTCTAAGCTGCTTGTTGTGGACCTCTACAGATCTGTGGAAGACCAAGTCTGAAGAAATGTTCAGAGTGTGGCCAAGGTCAATTCTGTGATGGAGTTGCACCTGTAACTCAGAAAGCTTCCAAGATGGCAGAGAATGTAAAGGAGCAACTCCTCAACCTCCCATCAACACTTCAGGAGTCCATGAGAAAGGCAGGTTTACACCGAGAACACTAACGCGGTCCTGGTTCGGCTTCAGGACAGATGCTACAGTAGCTACCTGCTTCTATTAAAACCTAATAAGAACCTGCTCTAAGTGCAGAATGTGGAGGCGTCAGATAATATACACACGCACATGCGCATGCACACGCACGCACACACACACACACACACACACACACACACACACACACACACACACACACACACACACACACACACACACACACACACACACATATATATATATACACACACACAACTGTCTGTGCTGCTAAACAATATTTTAAAACCTGGAAGCTAGTGTTCTAAACTAAGACCATGTTCGGCTAAACTGGTGATGCCAGACAGAAAAGTGGACATCCCAATAAGATCAAGGACACCAGGAAGACCAGTACTTAACCACAGCTTCCCCGAGGAACAGTGGACTTCTAGAGATATAAATCAAACCATATTTACAGTTGTAGACTGATTATTTATCAGACAGTGAGGAACAGACTAATCAGTCTTCAGTCTGCTGGGAAGTCACGGCCTTTCACCATCAGGCCAGTTAGTGCTGGAGCCAACGGCACTGACAGGGAATGTGGGTCAGCATGGCATTAGGGTGTTAGCGTATGGAGGCTGAATGACTCGAGCAGCATAGGATTAGCATAGTGTTAGGATACATTAACATAGCATGGAGAATGGATGGATGGATCAAGGGGATAGATGGCAAAACCTGTCATCACCAAAGGGAGATCATTTCTCCAAGATCTGAATTCTTGGAAAAATTAGACATATTTTTTATTGTTTCCTTCAAAGCATGCATATCAGTGGCATTCAGTTAGTCTCACTATTCTGCCAGATTTCAGTCTACATCTCCAGTGATGTGACTGACTGGGTCTGCTCTCCAGCTTTACCTGAAGCGGGTGAGTGTCCTGTTCACAACCCTTATTTTTAAAGGCATACTAAGCAGTTGTGGCTTGTTTTTAGCATCCCCCTAGTGTCCGTTTTAAATCACTGTCGTAAAAACGTTTTGCATTGTCTTTGCTCAGAAACTCCTTAATCTAACTGTTGAAATGTCTCCTCAGCCTTCATTGCTTTCTACTGGAGCGGTTCATCACTCAGTCAAAGAAATCAGCTGTGTTCAAGCAGGGAGAGATGGGAAAAAAATCAGGAATCATGAGCTAAAAACACTCTGGTGCTAGCATAACAGCTAGCCACATTGGGTTAGCCTAACCCTCATGAGATACATGACTTTGTGAGACTTCAGGACACCGGACCAGAGACTCAGAAGTTGCAAATGTTCTGGATCCAAGCACCAGATGGGGCTGAGTGACTTTTCATCAACCCCATAAAGGGTAATACTGACTGGGAAAGGAAAGGAAAAGATTAAAAAATAAGAAAGGGTTACATAGTGTGCCTTTAACAAGAGACTTAGTTTATCTTGTTAGTTTTGTTAACAAGAGACTGAAGTTGGTAGATAGAGAAGTTGTTCTTGTGTGGCAGCTGCAGGTAAATATATGATGATGGTTGCTGGTGGATTTCAATTAAGAACCAATGAGGATCCATTAATTTGTGATGCTGTAGTTTTTATGAGCAAAAACATGGTAAATGTTCTAAATCAGATATCATAAACTCCGGTCCTTGAGGGCAGCTTAGTTGTCCTACAAGTTTTGGTATTTATCCTGAGCCAACAATTCTGGAGGATTTCATCAGGAGAGCAGTTTTTGAATCTAGCGTCCAAAGGCTCCTCCTCAAAACATCTCGACACGCGCGTCCGGTCGCGTGTGCGCGCGTGCACGCGGCGCATATACTTCGGACATGAACTGTACAGCTCAATGTGTAGGGTTTAATCACTCACAGTTCACAGTCTTATTCCAACAACACTACGAGGGTCTGAAGAGCCCTCTCTGTCCCTGCTGCTTCTGATATTAGCTCTGTTAGCAGAGAGCTGCTGCTGGACTCTGAAGCTGAACTTGACTTGGCCCTGGATGAACTTTCTGACCAAAATAAACGCATAATCCTGTCAAGCCTTGCCATTCTGTGAGGTGAAAGGTTTAAAAATAAAAATAAATCCATCTTTAGCTGGAGAATGGGTAGGTTTTTAGTAGAAATGAGCTGTGAGTCCTCAGTGAACGGCTGAGACGGCAGAGAAACACACGGAGCGTCCTGTACGACAGCGCCCTCTACTGGTACAGGTTTGGTCGATGCGCGTGCATGTTGAGAGAATGCAGACATTTGAATTTCATTGGCTGAAAAATGTCGGCGGCAAGAAATAATGGAAAGGGGTCTCTAGGAGGAAGGAGGGTCTTCATCAGAATGACAGATGTTGTGGAACTCAACCCATAGATCATAGTTTAGACCTGAAATATCATTTAAAACATTTAGAAAACTTTGATACATAGAAAAATTCTCCAGAGAGCCACTTTAAATGACACCTTTTGCATTTCCTCAAGTTCTACAGAAGACTGTTAATCAGCCACTGATTCAATTCAGGTTTGAGGGAGCTGAGAACCATCTAGAACATGCTGGATAGTAGCCCTCCAGGACTGGAGCTTTACACGTGTTCTAAATGTTTCAGGTCATTGACGTTAAGCTGCTAGCTGAGAACTTCGCAGACCAAACCAGTGACCTCCAGGACCAGATCAGAAACATCACTGGAGCCTTGGAGAACAAGAAAAGCAAAACCAACGACCTGATCCAGAGAGTCCAACTCTACCTGATGGGTCAGTGTTTGCATCTACATGAGATAAAAATCAGTCACATTTTAGTGTTTTTATCCTGATGACTTTGGAAGAAACTTTGAAGATTTCTGCTTGTCATCTTTGATTGGGTTTTACTAACCTGAACTTTAAAGTACAGGACACAGGCAAACATTCAGGTTTAGTTAATCCAGACCAGACAAAAACTCCAGGTTTAGTTCCAGCACCCGTGGTGGTGTGACTGAGGCAGTTGCAGAGTTGAAATCTTGGGCATTGAAGGAGTCCAGTGAGGCCAGGGAGAAAGGCTGCTGATCGGCTCCAATAGGTTCTGGCAAACCATCCGGTGCCTCAGGGGAAGAAGACAGCAACTCTCTCTCACTGTTTACAGTGGGAATGGGGAGCTGCTGAGGTCAACTGGAGCTATAGTCAGGCAGTGGAAGGAATATTTAGAGGAGCTCCTCATTTCCACTGACACATATTTCAGTGAGGAACCAGAGCTGGGAGGCCTGGGGATGGACTGTCCAATCTCTGGGGCAGAAGTTGCTGAGGTAGTCAAACAGCTACGCAGTGGTGGAGCGCCAGGGGTAGACGAGATCCGTCCTGGGTATCTCAAGGCTATGGATGTTGTAGGACTGTCTTAGTTGATATGTCTCTGCAACATTGAGTTGTCATCAGGGGCAGAGCCTTTGAAGTGGCAGACTGGGGTGGTGGTTCCTATTTTTACCCTTGCTAGAGTGACAGAGGGGGCATGAGAGTTTGCCCAACCAGTTCAAATGTGTTTTGTGGATCTGAAGAAGGGGAACCTTGTGGGGGGCGCTCCAGCAGTATGGGGTGGATGGTCTTTCGGTCCCTGTACCAGAGGAGTGTGAGTTTGGTCCACATAGCCGACAGTAAGTCGGGACAGTTCCTGGTGAGGGTTCACCTCCCAGGAACTGGGGAGGGTGTCAAGTTTGGTGGCAGGAGGATCGTGTCTCTGCTTTTTGCAGATAATGTGTTCCTCTTAGTTTCATCAAGCTATGATCTCCAGCTCTTGTTGGGGAGTTTGCATCTGAGTGTGAATCAGCTGGGATGAGGATCAGCACCTTCAAAGCTGAGACCGTGGTTCTTGACCGGAAAATAGTTGCTTGTCAAGTAGCAGGTTATGGTCAACGGTATCGAAAGCTGCAGTCAGGTGCAACAGAACCAGAACTGAACTTTCTCCTGCATCACTTAGAATCAGAATGTCCCTGGAAACTCTAAGAAGCGCTGCTTGAGATGAGCTGTGAAGGACTGAAGACTATCAGAGATGTTGTGTTTGTCCAGAACTGCTGTGGGCTGTTTAGCAACAACCTTTTCCAGGATGTTGGAAATAGTTATTTCTTTATACAGTATGTCCTGGTGAGAAGTAATCAAATCTCTTTTTCAAGAGTAACCTCCTGACATAAAAGATGTTCCACATGCATCTTTGGGCCTGTCTGATCACAGCATGGTCCATCTCCTCCCTACCTACAGGCAGAGGGTTAAATGTGCAAAGCCCAAAGTCAAGTCTGTAAGAAGATGGACCACCGAGGTAAAGGAGGAACTACAGGCCTGCTCCGACTGCTCTGTTTTTGAAACTGCTGCATCAAACCTGGATAAGCTCACTAACACTGTGGCCTATGGACTTGTGTGTACTGACCAAAACCTTCTGCACATACAATAACAGCAAGCCCTGGATTAATCCCAAACACAGGTTTTGAGAAATCAAGGAGGATGCATATTACTACTGTCTGTCTCTTCTTCAACATGTCACCATAGCAATGTAAAGTCCCAATGTGCCTCAGAACCTCCACCATCATCCCAGTCTCACCCAAAAATCTTCCATCCAAGAATTAAATGACTCCAGGTCTGTCGCATGTGGTTGTAAAATCCTTTTAAAGGCTGTTGTTGACCCACCTGAAGATCATCACAGGACCCCTGCTGGACCACCTGCAGTTCACATACCAGTTAAACAGATTGGTGGATGATGCAGTCAACATGGGGCTGCATCACATCCTGCAACATCTCCACTCTGTCTATAGTGACCACATTCAAGTGTCTGGGTACCACCATCATCTAGGATCTGAGAGGGTCGCCAATATAGACGCAGTCATTAAGAAGGTCCAGCTGAGGATGGACCTCCTGCTGTAGATCAGGAAGTTGAACCTGCCACAGGAGCTGCTGGTTAGTTTTACAGTCTGACCTCAGTCAGTCCACAGGGTCTGGTTTGGGTCAGAAACCAAACAGGACAGAAACAAACTGCAGAGGAATATTTAGACAGCAGAAAGATCATTGGTGCCAACCTGCCCTCCATCCAGGACCTGGACTCCTGTAGAGCGAGGAAACAGGCAGCTGGCATCAGCAGTGACTGCTCTCACCCAGGACTTAACCTTTCACCTCTCCCCTCTGGATGGCTCTACAGAACACTGGACGCTAAAACCACTAGACTAAAAACTGTTGAACCATCACATTCATCAGAATGCAGGCAAACTCTAATGTAAATATTAGCTGTAAATACAGGATTCAGATCCTCAAACTGTGTTCTTAACTGTCTGGTAACTCATTCTGGAAAAGTCTGCATGAATGTTTGTGGTTAAGTTTTAAAAGAAGTGAGACTGGAGTCAGATTCCTCGTGTTCTACAGACCTAGTCAAATAAATCTGATTCTGATTCTTTTGTCTTTATAGATGAGATGGTTCCTCCAGAGGACATTGAGAACATGGCCAAGTTTGTTTTGAGCGTCCAGTTACCACGGTCACCAGCTGAGGTCCAATCAGTCATCAGCGACATCATTAATCTGATAAACAATGCTACGAAACTCCAGGATGACATAAAGAAGCTTCAGGAGAAAAATCAGACAGCAGAGGAGCTGCTGCAGAAAGCGGAGAAAATGAAGTGAGTTTAAGAACAACTGGACGAGAAACAACACATCTGGAAACGCAACAACCCAAATCAAGAGAACCACACAACTAGACTAGAAATAAACATCATTTACTGAACAGCAGTGGCTCAGATGGTAGGGCAGGTCATCTGGTAATCTGAGGGTTTGTGGTTCAATCCCAGATCCTTGTGTCATTGGGTCAGACACTCCACCATCATTACCCATGTTTAAATGTTGGTGGAGGTCTGAGAGGTTAATGGCCCCTTCAACAGACTGTGTCAGAGCAGCTGTGGCCCCACCCCCAGGGCAGCTGTGGCCCCGCCCCCAGGGCAGCTGTGGCTCCAGATGTAGTTCTCCACCACCGCCACCAGAGGGAGAGTGAGTTTTCTTCTGAGCTGTGGCTGCCTGAAATATCCACAAATTATTATCTTTTTTTATTATTAATAGTAGTAGTAAAGGTTTTAGTATGTGTACGTGTTGTAGTATCAGGAGTAATATTATTATTACTATTATTATTATTATTATTACAAGGGCGGCAGTAGAGCAGTTGGTAAAGCGTCCATCTTGCAACCAGAGAGTTGTTGGTTTGAACCCCGCTCTGACTGGACCACGTTGTCGTTTTGTCCTTTGGCAAGACACTTCACCTGCTGGTGGTCAGAGGGTCTGGTGGTGCCTGTATAGAAATGGCAGAATGCATTAAACAAGTTTGCTTACAGATGATTAATGTAGATTGTAAACAGGATGGGACCTAGGACTGAGCCTGGAGGCACACCTTTGTGACCCCACGAATGGTGGAATTTTGACAGTGTCCTATTAGCCAAGTAATCTGCCAACAAGTGGAAACTTGTTTAGAGATGCTTTTCTTTGTTATCTTAAAGAATCTTTACTAAGAGTCTATGATCCACAGCACCCAAGGCCGTAGAAAAGGAGCAGTAGCAGAAGAGGATTTAGGATATAATAGTAGTAGTAAAGTTGTAGTAGAAGTATTAGTAATCATATTAGTAGTAGTAAGAGTATCAGAAGTAGTATTATTTTTATTATTAGTAGTAGTTGTGTTAGTAGAGGTATTATCAGTATTACTAGTAGTATGGTTGTTGTAAAGCATTTCTTATATAATTGTGAGTTTTTGTTCTTGTTCAGGAGGCAGACTAAGACCCTGGACATTCAGCTGATCAGTGGAGATGCTTCTGCTCCAGTAGTGTTAGTGGTAGTAAGAGTAGTATTAGTAGTAGCATGAGTAGAGGAAGCAGTAGTAGTGTGGTGGGCCACGCTACACTCACACCCAGGTCAGAATGTAAATGTTTGGCGTCTTGTGGCTCTATACAGTATATCTATACTTCTGTGTGTTCCTTGACTCCTCCACTCCTCATTAAAGCATTTCTTATATAATTATGGGTTTGTGTTCTTGTGCAGGAGGTATAAGACCCTGGACGTTAAAGCAATCAGTGGAGATGTTTCTGCTGCAGTTGGAGCTCAGATCAAAGCCAACGACAACCTGAAGGCAGCAAATCAAGACAGAAACAAAACCAAAGACCACATCCAAGATGTAAATCTAACGTCTTTACTATTCCTGACATCAGCTCAGCTCTTTGAGTCGTCACCATGGTTATGGGTTGGTTCTGTCATGTTTCAGGCTGAAGACATACTGGACCACATTGAGAAGAAGCTGATGAGTCCGTCTGAAGACCTGCTGAGAGAAATCCAATCTGTGAAAAATAAAACTCAGCAGAACAGAGAGATGGCCAGGGAGGCCAAAGAGAACGCTGACTCAGCTTTAAACAACATCAGCCAAACAGTAATCCAGTTACTCAGAAACACAATCACAACCAAAATGTTTTCGTTTTATACGTGAAACCTTAAAGCCAAGCTGTAACATCTGTGGATGTGTTTGTTGAGATTCTGTCACCTCTCCAACAGGATCTGCAGGTTGTCATGAAGCAGTTTGAGGTTTTGAAGGAACACTTCAATCAGTCAGGTGATGCTAACGCTGCAGAACAACTAAAGAAAATCTTAATGGAGGCCGAGGACCTGCAGAGACAAGTGGAGGACAAACTCCAGCAGATGCAAGGTTGGTAAACTAGTTTCATTAGTGATAGAAGATTTCACACCTAAACCACAGTCTGTTATTATTCTGTGTTGTCTTGAGTATAAATCTGCTTTCAGTTAAAGCCAACAATCTGCTTCAAGCAGCAGGTAGATTAAACTTCATTTAACTGGAAAAACATCTCTTTCATCAGGTCCTTCTTCTGAATGTATAGCAGCAACAACAGGTTGTTTAAGGCAGTGGTTCCCAACCTTTTTTCCAAGGGACCCCTATTTTACCTGTCAATTTTCTGGGCGACCCCCCCCCCCCCACACACACACACACACCTCCCACTTCCAGTAAGAAACGATAAAATAGTTCAAGCACTTTATGCTTTGATTTTTTTAACAAAAATAATTACAAATAAAACTAAAAACAGCATTTTTCTATACAGATTATTTCCTGTAAACACAGATCAGTCTTAATCTCAATTTGACACATGAAAAAAAAAGTGAGAACATTTCGGCTACTTCAACATGTGTTTGACTTTTCTCAACAGATTATTTCCTGTAACACTAATTTAAATCCAGGCGGTTTACCAGTTACTTCACTTGCTAAGACGTGATAAGAAATCAGCTGTATCATCCATTCTGACTCTGACAGGTTGAATCAGCCTTCGTATCAGATGATTTCTCTCCTATAGAATTAGTTCTACTCATCACATCACACTTGAATCATCCCATTAAACCCCAAAATGTCTAAAGCTGGACTTTCTCTGACAGATTATTAGTGTCATTTGCAAAACCTAAAGCTTTTCAGAATGCTCAACAAATGTTCTTAATCTCAATTAAATTTACCTGGTTAATTAAAATAATATAAAACAAGGATTTCAATATTAATATCATGTATTTTTGTATGTAGTTGACCATCTTCTAACACTGCAATATCCTTTGTTACAACTTAAAACTTTAGTTTATAAAGTTGTTAGTTCTTTTTAGGTCTATTATCCCTGTCTGCTTCTTTCCTCGGTGACGCGCACACTCACACGCGCGCGGGCCGTCGAGGGGGGAGGAAGGGGGGTCAGGTCTGCAGCGCACTCGACCCCACAGAGAGGAGAGAGGGTCTGTGACTTAACTTTGCTGCGTTTTTGCAGCATTTAGGAGGACTGACGCCCGAGGAGCCATGAAGGATTGTTTATTTATTTATTAGAAACGTCCTGATCGTCGGTATGATCACGGAGCGGGTCAGCGGCGAGGACACCAGGAGATCTCCCGGTGCCCAGTCCGTTACTGGTGATGCTGTTGAAAGTTTACTGGATCATGTAGGACTGTCCAGGTGTCTCCGCTGGAAACTTTAGTTTATCCAACAGGGAGGATGGCTCTCTGCAGCAGCTACATGCGTCGCTATAGACCGGTGTGTTCATACGTAAGATTCGCACATGCGTAGTACCGATCGGGTTTCCTGTACAGATCGCGTTATTTTTCATTTTTTATTAACTCAATAATTATTACAAAACTGTAAAGACTTCGTTATGTTAGACAAACATGAAATAAATGCATGTTATTTAATATTAAGGTCGGAATAAATTAATTTGGTAAACTTTAATTAAAAAATATAATAAATACATTTTTAACCCCTCAAAGTAGAGAGGTCCTGGCGACCCCCTGAGAGGCTTTGGCGACCCCTAGTGGGGGTCGCGACCCCCAGGTTGGGAATCACTGGCTTAAGGTGTTAGATTTCTCACATGTTTCTAGAACATTTCAGAACTTCAGCACAGGGTCTTCTCTGGATTCTTAGTGCTCAAATGGACCATTCAGGAAGCTCTCAGTGCTCAGATGTTTCTGGTAGCTGATGCTGTTAGGTGTGTACTTGCAGTTATGGTTCTTTGAACCTGTCTGATGTTTTTCTGTCAGATATGGAGCAAAAGACTCTGCAGCAGCTGGAGAGGAAGAAACAGAAAGAGGCTGAAGTGGCAGAACTGCTAGAGACGGTGGAATCGCTGCAACAGGAAATCACCTCTAGGGCCAATGGATTTACTATCTGTAGCTCATGAATACTGATGTTTCTGTCCTACTGTATATCACATTAAAACAGTCTTGACTGAATGAAAAGGCTTTTTCTGTGTCAGCTTTTAAGTCTGTATAATAAACATCACTGCTGAAAAACATAATTCGATCACATCTTAAGTAATGATAAATGGAACAATACATCTAAATAGGACCTGTGGTTCTTTGGAGTCACACAAATAAATAAATAGAAGAAAATTTAAAGAAAAGGAAGAACTGAACAGAAAAATGAACAAGTTCTTCAGTGATAAAAAAACACAAGCAAATGAAAAAAAGAAGAATAACACGGATAGTGCTAGGGAGGAAACTTAGGGGTTGGAACCACTGACCTGATCAGCAGACTAATGTTCAACGTGTGTCTGCAGCTTGGAATATTTCTCTTAGATAGATAGATAGATAGATAGATAGATAGATAGATAGATAGATAAAATACTTTATTCATCCCCGAGGGGAAATTAGTTTATCCAACAGCAGCCCACCAAAAAGATGCACAGACATAAAAACATAAAAGATACATAAAAACATATAAAAAGGTATCTAAAATCCATGCTTAAAGGTTTTCCTACTTATTGCCCATTTAACATCCAAGGGTGTTAAAGAGTCTAATAGCACTGGGAACAAACGATCTCCTGTAGCGCTCTGTTCTGGTGTACAGTGAGCATAAGCGCTTGCTATTAAGTTGGCAAACATAAAAATTATTCAGCAACAACAAAATACATCTGTTTCATAGTTTTAAATTCTAAATCAGCAGCGTTGAACTTTCAAAGGTTTTTGTGGAATGGTTTCTTATGCTCAGAAAGGAAGCACAGTGTTCCACTTCAGTCCAGGAGAGGGAGCTGTTTCCAATATGTTACATTTAAAAAATATCACATTTATATAGAGTTTTTCTAAGTCATGACTCCAAATCACTTTACAGCCATTCACACTCTGATGGCAGGAAGGAAGCTACATTAGAGCCACAGCAGTAACTATACACAGGCTCCACCAGACCCTCTGACCACCACCAACTGGCAATGAAGTGTCTTTCCCTCGGACAAGTCGACCCAGCTGGAGTGGGGATCAAAAACCCAAATTAACGTCTGGACAAAGACCTGGATGAGTTTCTGGATGAACACCTGGATGATAATACGTACAAACATCTGGATGACGACATGGAAGAACACCGGGATGAACATCTGGCAGTAGCACTGATACCTACACAGTGTTTGAGCTGAGATCAGAGGATGTTGTTATCTACAGTGTCTAAAGCAGCACTCAGGTCTGGAAGGATCAAAGCAGCAGAGTTACCCGAATCAGCACACAGGAAGGAGGTCTTTATAAACCCTTAGAAGTTTACCCTTAAAACCCAGACTGATATTTTTCAGAGATGCTATTTTATTTCACCAAGTTTTGTAACTGGTTGTGAACAATCTTCTCCAGGTCTTTAGATAGAAAAGCTTGGAGATGGGAGGAAATGAACCAGACCAGAGTGTCTAAATTCTTCTTTTTAATGAGAGGTTGAACCACAGCATGTTTAAACGTGGCTGGAACAGAACTCGGACTTAAGACATCGATGGAAGTCTGGATGAGCACATGGAGAAACTTCTAGAAGAACACCTGTATGAACACCTGGCTGAGCTTCTGAACAAACACTTGGCCAAATGTCTGAATGAAATTCTGGTCAAAAACCTGGAATAACACTTTAATGAAAACCTAGACAAAAACCAGGATGAACATCTGGATAAAAACATGGATGAATGTCAGCACAAACCTCTGGATGAAAACCTGGCTGTGGTTACATGGACAATAACCTGGATGAAGGTCTTAATGAACACTTGGAACACCTGAATGTCTGGACAAACACCTGAATGAACCTTAGGGGAAATGCACCTGTCAAACACCTGTAAGAACATCTGGACAAATACCTGGACAAGCACCTTGACAAAGACCTGGATGAACATCTGGACAAGAAATGAATGGAAGAAAACCTGGGAGAACATCTGGATGAATTCCTGAAAAAAGACCTGGATGAATGTCTGGAGGAATACCTGGATGCACTTCTGGACAGAAACCTAACTGCTCATCTGGCTGAACACCTGGATCAACACTTGTAAAACCTTGATAAACATCTGGATGATCACCTGGACGAAGGTCTTGATGAACATCTGAGAAAACATTTGGCTGAATATTTGGACAGACATCTGAATGAATACCTGGAGGAATGTGAACAAACACCTAGATGAAATCTTGTGAATTTCTTGTTATACGCCTGGACAAAGGTCTGGAAGGACACCAGGATGAACGTCTGAAGGAACAACTGGACAAACTTCTGGATGAAAACCTGGACAAACACCTACATGAAAACCTTGAAAAACACTTGAAAGAACACCTGGAGAACAGCTGGATCTGCATGAACACCTGAATGACAACCTGGTAGAACACCTGGACAAACATGTGATCCTTTTTTTCCACTAAAGAAACAAACATGTTGTGGAGTGTGAAGCAGCTGGGATGATGATCAGCACCTCTAAATCTGAGACCATGGTTCTTACTCTGGGTCAGGGGTAGAGGTCCTACCACAAGAGTTTAAGTATCTCGGGGTCCTGTTCATGAGTGAGGGAAAGAGGTAGCAGGAGATCAACAGGCAGTTTGACTTAATAGTCCACTGATAAAAGCTGAGGCTGCTCAGAAATATAACTTTATCTTGAATTCCAAATAAAGCTCTTGTTGAAACAAAAATGATGAAAGTTTCCTTATTTAAATGCACTAAGGCTTTAGTTAATTTTCTTCCTGGGGGACTAGAATCTCTTAGGCCTGATGTGGGGTTTAGTTCATCCTCCAAGACTCAGATTACCCCAGGAGCAGACTTACAGTATGCTGCTAAAACAGAAGGAGAACAAGAACAAGGCATTTGCTTCTGGAAAGAGGTTTAAATCCTTTCTAGTCTAAACCAACAACAAGTCTGAGAAGTCAACAAGAGCATCACTTTTTACCAATATTCTCTAAACCATCTTCTGAATTACAAGAAGCCTCAGAATAATATTTTATATGGAACTTGTGGTTTGAATTTATTAAATCAAGTATTAATGCACTTAAATTAAGCAGTAGTCTTTGAAATGAGATATTTTATTGATCTTTTATGTTAAAAAAATCTAATAAAACATTGAATTCTGAAGTAATGGTGTTAGATCAGTGTGACGTTTCACTAGACAAAACTGTAAAAGATCATTTTTAACACTAAAACCCATAGGAACTTTCTATTTCAAAAGAATTCAAAAAGTCTTGTGAATGAGGAGAAGGAAAGGTTGTTTTGGCTGTAGAGGCAAGATCTTCCAGTCAGGGATTGTAAGCAGTTTGCTGTCCTGGAACAGTGTGTACTTTTGACCAGTTTTTGGACCAAAACCTGAACTTTGATTCATTACACCTGGGAAAGCCTTGGGGTCTCACTGGAGGAACTGGTGAAAGTGGCCTGGGAGAGGATGGTCGGGGGATGCTGCCCCTGTGACCTGATATAGATGAGTGGAAGAAAGTGAGGGTAGTCGAGGCAGACCAGGCTACAACCCAGGTTTAGAGAGACCAGATAACAGGTCAGGGAGAATGTGGTTGGAGACAAAGAAGTGACTTAACTGTTCGAGAACCAACAGGACTTTGGCTAAGCATGTTAAGATGAAGATGGGTCAATAACAATTCGGATCAGAGTCAGAGCCACCTTTGAAGAGGGGAAAGATCATGGCCGATTTGAAATCTGGAGGTACGATAGAGACCTATAGAGACAGATGAATAGAGCAGACACTTTTAAGAACGTAGGGTCTACTTTAATGTCTTCTCGACTGGATTACTGAAAATCTCTCTTCACTTGTCTGAACAAAACCTCCCAGGTTGGTCCCAGGTGGTTCAGAATATTAGGCTTCTGACCAAGTTCTCCAAATAGACCCATCACGGCATCCTGCTACTCTACCAGCTTCACTGGCTGCCTATTGATTCCAGAGTTCATTTCCAGATCCTGGTTTAGGTTTTTAGGGCCCTATGGACCAGCACCAGCTTCCATCAGTGATCTTCTACATCCTTCTACTCCCAGCAGGTCCCTGAGGTCCAGTGATCAAAGCCTACTGGTTGTGCAGTGTACCAGGCTACAGACTAAAGGATTTACTTCTGTGGACCCCAGACTCTGGAACTCTCTCCCCCTGAGTCTGAGATCAGTGACTCATGTGGTCTCTTTTAAAGAGCAGCTCAAAACTCATCTCTTTAAACTGGTTTACATGAACTCCTGTAGATGGATTACTGACTGTAGATGCTTTTTCTGTTGATCTGTTGTCATATATCTGTGAAATGCTGGCTCATTTGTTGTAAAGCACCTGGTGATTTATATCTTGATTGGAGTTTTCTAATTAAACCCTATACTAGGGTCAATAATGCATCCATCGTTAAATCCATCCTCATCACTTCCATCACAAACTGCTGGTGCCACAGCCAGAGATAGAGGGAGACTGATACCAATCATCAGGTCTGAATGCATCAGAAACACCTGGAACTGAGACCTGAGCTCAGATCAGATGTTTTCAGATCAAAGCCCTGCTGGGACCCCCAACATCTGAGGACTCCATATGTGTGGTGCATTGTGGGTAATGAGCAAACATGTGGCAGCCTGCAGAGATCTCTCTCTCGTTCTCTCTCTCACACACACACACACACTCTCACATACACACACTCTCACATACACACACTCTCACACACACACTCTCACATACACACACTCTCACATACACACACTCTCACACACACACTCTCACATACACACACTCTCACATACACACACACACATCCTTTGTTGTTGCAGGTGAGTTTTAACTGAGGGGGAGGTGTGTGTGTGTGTGTGTGTGTGTGTGTGTGTGTGTGTGTGTGTGTGTGTGTGTGTGTGTGTGTGTGAGGAATGTCTTTGTTCAGAGGTTTTTTAATCATCTGTAAAAAAAAGTTTGACATGATTTTCAAAATAAAACGAATACTGATCTCAAACTTGAATCAACTGACTGGAGATCAGATTGCTGATTGATTAACAGGAAATAATGAATTCAAACTGATTTAGGATCAGATCTGAGAACATTCAGGGTTTCTCACCTTAAACAGTTTATTTACAGTTTAACTTTCATCTGTGCTCAAAGCAAAGTTTCATGTTTAAACTTTTATACTGATTTAATTTTTCTTAATAACTCTCTGGTCCTGGTGCTAGTAATGCTTCTGGTCCTGGATCTGGTTCTGCTCTGTTTCTGGTCCTGGTTCTGCTTCTGAATCTCCTGAATCTGGATCTGGTCCTGGTCCTAGTAATGTCTATGGTCCTAGTTCTGGTCCTGGTCCTGGATCTGGTTCTGCTCCTACTGTTTCTGGTCCTGGTTCTGAATCTCCTGAATCTGGATCTGGTCCTGGTTCTAGATATGGTCCTGGTTTTGGATCTGGTTCTTGTCCTGCTTTTGGATCTGTTTCTGGTCCTGGTCCTGGTTCTAATCCTGGCCCTGAGTCTGGTCCTGGTTCTGGATCTAGTTCTGGTCCTGGTTCTGGTTCTAGTCCTGGCCCTGGTTCTGGATCTAGTCTGGTTCTGGTCCTGGTTCTAGTCCTGGACCTGGTTCTGGTCGCTTCTGGTTCTAGTCCTGGTCCTGGTCTTTAGTCTGTTTCTGGTCCTGGTTTTACTCTGACAGTCCGGATGTGGGCTGTGTGGGGGGTCGGTACCGGAGGACCAGGAGGCGGAGCTCAGGAACTTCTCAGGGGGTCTGAGGAGATCTGAGGAGTCCGGGTCGGCGGCTCGAGTTTCTGCTTGTTTCATTGGTGGTCCTGGTTCTGGTCCCGGTCCCGGTCCTGGCTCTGGTTCTGGATCATGTGGCTGCTTCGGTTTGCGGCGCTGCTCGGTGAGTTCAGCTGTTCTGTTTGATGTTGAGGGAAACTGACCTGAGATCAGATTGTCTGTTTCCCTCGTTTGATTTTGATTTCTTTTCGTCTTTTTTGAGATTTAAATGAACATTATATAAAAAGTTACCTAAAACGGTTTAAAGCGGGTTCAGGACCGGAAACGCGTGAATGTTGAATCAGCTGTTTTCAGTCCGACTCGACTTTAATTACCGGTTTAAGGGTTGATTCAAGGTTGAAACCAGAAACTAAAACTAGTAAAAGACCGGAAATAATATAAATTTTGAGACACATCTGACCCGGGATCAGCCTCATATATCATCAATAAATCTGACCCAGGATCAGGTCTTACCACCATCATTAAATCTAATCCAGGTTCAGCTTCATATCATCATTAAATCTGACCCAGGATCAGCCTCATGGACAGTCCCAATGGGCAAGACACGTCATCTATTGTCTGTTAGTCAGAGGGTCTGGTTGCTTCTCTTCTGTGGCTACAATGTAGCTCACTGCCATGATCAGCGTGTGAATGACTGTAATGTAAAACACTCTGTGGTCCATGACTTAGAAAAGTGCTGTTAATGTGGGACATTTAAATCTGACCTCTCTGCTCTCTCAGCTCTGCAGGTGTTCAGCCATGCTCAGGACAGCGAAGGTTCAGGGGATGACATCAGCTTCCCAGAGCTTAGTGATGTGTGCACTGAAGGCAGTTGTTACCCAGCAACAGGAGACCTTCTGATTGGCCGAGCCCACCAGCTATCATCCTCCTCCATCTGTGGACTGAACCGTCCTGAACCCTTCTGCATTGTCAGCCACCTTCAGGTAAAAAGACACCTGAAGAAAAGGTGAAGCATCAGGTTTGACATTTTCAACGCTTAATGACGCTTTCATTTAAATAAAGAAAGCTGCTCTGGTTTGTACATTTATTCATTAAAACCAATAATAAAAGTCCTGAAGTGACCTGAAAGAATGTGAACGACCACCACCAGGAGGTTTTCTGTTTCAGTCTTTGGAAGTTTTGTGTTCCAGTCTCATAAAGTTTCACGTTGGAGTCCGAGGAGGTTTTGTGTTTGAGTCCCAGGAGGTTTTGTGCTTGAGTCTCAGAAGGTTTTGTGTTTGAGTCTCAGGGGGTTTTGTGTTTGAGTCTCAGAAGGTTTTGTGTTTGAGTCGCAGGAGGTTTTGTGTTTGAGTCTCAGAAGGTTTTGTGTTTGAGTCGCAGGAGGTTTTGTGTTTGAGTCTCAGAAGGTTTTGTGTTTGAGTCCCAGGAGGTTTTGTGTTTGAGTCTCAGAAGGTTTTGTGTTTGAGTCTCAGGGGGTTTTGTGTTTCAGTCTCAGAAGGTTTTGTGTTTGAGTCTCAGGAGGTTTTGTGTTTGAGTCCCAGGAGGTTTTGTGTTTGTGTCCCAGGAGGTTTTGTGTTTGAGTCTCAGAAGGTTTTGTGTTTGAGTCTCAGAAGGTTTTGTGTTTGAGTTGCAGGAGGTTTTGTGTTTGAGTCTCAGAAGGTTTTGTGTTTGAGTCTCAGGAGGTTTTGTGTTTGAGTCTCAGAAGGTTTTGTGTTTGAGTCTCAGGGGGTTTTGTGTTTCAGTCTCAGAAGGTTTTGTGTTTGAGTCGCAGGAGGTTTTGTGTTTGAGTCTCAGAAGGTTTTGTGTTTGAGTCCCAGCCAGGAGTGTTTCTGTTCCAGTCTCATGAGGTTTTGTTTTCCATTTGCAGGATATTGTTTGTTCCAGTGTCATTACATTTTGTGATCTAGTTCCAGGAGGTTTTGCATTCTTTTTCCAGGAGTTTTCCAGTTTCAGGAATGTTTTTGTTCCTTTCTTTGTTGTTGTTGTTGTTTTATTTAAACTTTAATTTTACCAGTTAAAATGTTTGAGAACCAGTTCTCATTCACAGAGATGACCTGGTTGAGACGGTCTCAGGGGGTTTGTTGTTCCAGTTTTGAAGGACTGACTATTGCTTGTTTTTCAGAGTGTTTGGTTAAACTCCAGTCTGGCACGTTTCCTGTGTAAAATGATCTCTGACACTCTGAGCCCTGACTGCAGACAGATGTTTATTCAGATCTTTCTGCAGACAAAACTCTGACAATTTTATGAGTCAAACTCAATTCTTTTTCTTTGAGCAGTTTCTCTTATCTAAGTTGGGACTGCTTGATTTTTGAATCTTTGCGACATCGTCTGGTGCCATTCTTCAGATTCCAGAGTCATCATAATGGTTGTTGGATCTCTAGAACCAAAGTGTGTCAGATGTTTTTCTGTGGTCGAGGAGAGCTGGATCAAAGTGTGTGTGTCAATAAAATGTGAAATATGATGTAATGTTGGTTAGTTAAAACAACAAAAAAACACAATTACAGAAAGTCAACAGGAGATTTTCCTTTTCAGAAAATCGAGAAATCTGTCCAAAATAAGACAGCTCTATAGGTTATAATCCAGGACTCCCTTGAAAAAGAGATTCTGAATCTCAATGGGATATTTCCTGGTACAATAAAGGTTAATAAACAAATAAATAACACTTGGTACCAGGGCAGCCTAGGTCACAGGTCGACGATGAAGTAAGACACCTGGACAGGTAGAACCTACAGATTCCTAACTTGCTTGTAGAAAACATGTTTTGTTGTAAGTCATTGGTCAGAGACTTTTATCTCCACTGACCAACAGCAGGAATCTAAGGAATTTACCTCTCTAACCCCTTACCCTCCCCCGTTTTCTGTTGACCCTTTATACTCCCCTTGTTTTCTTTCAACCCTTTACCCTCCCCTCGTCTTCTGTCAACTTGACCATCGCCCAGTTTTTGTTGTTGACCCTTTACCCTCCCTGTTTTGTCTCTAATCAGGAGGAGAAGAAGTGCTTCATTTGTGACTCAGCAGCGCCTTATGAAGAGCAGAGTAATCTCACCAACAGTCATCGTATTGAGAATGTTGTCACCACATTTGGTCCAAATAGGCTGAAGACTTGGTGGCAGTCTGAGAACGGTAAGCAGTCCTAGATTCCAGGTTCCAGTTTTAGGGTTCAGGTTCCAAGTTCCAGGTTCCAGCTTTCTGGTAATCAGCTCCATGGGCAGAGATTTGTCATGGAAGGAGGTGACGTGTCCCCAACAATATTTAACAATCACTGTCCCCACCAATAATTTGATCCAAGGATGTAGAAATAGCACTGCATCTCCACCAATAATACGTGCAGCCCAGCGGCCCGAGGTGCTGTGCTGCTGTGCGTGGACCTGTGTCCGGGTAAAGGAGGCATACGTGTCTGGATTGACTGGTGTGGGCACCCTTGTGCCTAGCCTCTTACACCTATTGCACCTGCTCTGGGTCTGGGTGGACTATCAGGCATTTTCCCAGTAATGTTAACTTTAAGCCGGTCCGGACTTGGGCCCAGCGTTACAGGACAAATCGCTTTAATCTGCAGCGCATGCAACCCCCCATCTCATCCTGGTCTCTACCAATGACAAGAGCAAATCTACGCCAATGATCAGCTCCCAGGTTTCAGGACACCAGGTCCCTGGTTTCAGGTTCCATGTCCCCTTGGCTGCACCCCTTTTAAAGTGTCTGGGCCCTTCTCTAAAGATTTCCATCCTTTTGTAGTTTTCTATTTTAAATCAATCCTTCAGAAATATACTCACCAGCCACTTTATAAAGTCCACATGTTCCACATCCTTCCCACTGTCACCCTCTCACAGCGTTGCTCAGGATGGAGAATTGTGACATACATTTTAACTGTGCATGCACTGAACAGCACTTTGGTTGTAATCTTAGTTTTAATTTTGCTTTATATAAAAAGGATTGAAATGAGTTATGTTGTATGTTGTCATGGTCAGTAATAACTTCTGTATTCTCTGCTCTCTAGGACTGGAGAATGTCACCATCCAGCTGAACCTTGAGGCTGAGTTTCATTTCACACATCTTATTATGACCTTCAAGGTGAGTCCTTCATAGATGATGAAGTCTTGTTAATCTGAGATAATGCAACATTTTCATGTTAGAGACCAGTTTCTGCTCCTGTCACTTTTGAGAAAACAACTGTGCTTTCAAGAATTTTGGAAAAAGAGAGGTTGGATTTACAGTGCTTTTAAAAAGTTTCATTCCTTAAATGAAATCCTTTTTATTGTTTTTATGAAGAAATCATGAGCAACGTCTTTTAAGAAAAAATATACAACAAAACCCATTAATGTAATGACTCCTAGCCTCGCCCTCCCTCCGCTTATCTGGGTCCGGTTAGGGTCAGCATCCCAATCAGGGAGTCCCAGACTGTCCTCTCCCCGGCCACCTCCACCAGCTCCTCTGGCAGGAACCCAAGGCGTTCCCAGGCCAGATTGAATTGAATTGAATTGAATTCTTTATTTATTCCGAACATAAAACATTTTTATACAACACAAAACAATTAACAATTAAAGTCCGAAAAGGAGTAGTTAGAAGTAAAACTTATAAATTTCTACCCCTTCTCACTTATTCTTATCATCTTCTCATATTAAATTGCAAAATAAAAAAATAAAAAAATAAAATTAAAAAAATACATATATATGAAAATAAAAACAAATATATGTGAAAATGAAAATAAAGTAAGAAAATAAAAAATATATAATAATTATACTAAGTAACAAGTAGATAAAACATACCATCAACTTCCTGTATCACCCTATTTAACCCAGCTCATCAACATAAATATCCAATAAACATTTTTTGTAGCTTTTCTTAAATTGATTTATATTTACGTATTTTTTCAAATCATCACTCAATCTGTTCCATAAATCCACCCCACATACTATCGTACACATACTCCTCTTTGTTGTACAAACTCTCTGTTTTTTTTAATTTAATACCCCTCTTAAATTATACTCATCATCTTTATCACAAAACATTTTCTGTATATTACAAGGAAGTAATTTATTTCTTGCCTTAAACATGATTACTGCTGTTTTAAATTTTATCAAATCAATAAATTTTAACACTTGTAATTTTGAAAACAGTGTGCTTGTGTGTTCCCTATATCCCACATTACATACAATCCTTATTGCTCTTTTTTGCAGTATGAATAGTGATTGAAGATTACTCTGATATGTGTTTCCCCAAACCTCCACACAGTAATTCAAGTATGGCATCACCAGCGATGAAAACAGAATATATAAGGATTCTTGATTTAGTAAATGTTTTATTTTACCCAAAACGCCAATGCTCTTTGCCAATTTTGTTTGAATATATTTAATATGTGGTTTCCAGCAAATGCTATGGTCTAGAATAACCCCCAGAAATTTTGTTTCATAAACTCTCTCTATACTTACATTATCTAGATTGAAGATGTATTTTCTCTAACGTGTCCTGGGTCGACCTGGGGGCCTCCTGCTGACAGGACATGCCTGAAACATCTCCTCAGGGAGGTGTCCAGGAGGTTTCCTGACCAGATGCCCAAACCACCTCAACTGGTTCCTCTTGACATGGAGGAGCAGCGGTTCTACTCCGAATCTCTCCCCAATGTCTGAGCTCCTCATCCTATTTCTAAGGCTGAGCCCGGCCACCCTGCAGAGAAGACTCACTTCGGCCGCTTGTATCCGTGATCTCGTTCTTTCAGTCATTACCCAAAGCTTATGACCATAGGTGAGGATTGGGAGATAGATCGACCAGTTCACCATGACGAATGGTTCGGCATCCATCACTACAGACACTGTCCCAATCCGCCTGTCGATCTCATGCTCCCTCCTTCCCTCACTCGTGAACAAGACCCCGAGATACTTAAACTCCTCCCCTTGAGGCAGGACCTCTATCTTGACCCGGCGCTGGCAAGCCACCCTTTTCCATCCAAACTGATTTCTACAAAATAATGACAATTAAATGAGAATGTTTTTTGGAAAACATTTTACACTTTTTTCAAAGGCGAATAACAATTGCACTAAATGGTAAATGGCTTGTATTAGTAGCTCTTATAAAGTTATGAACTACAAAGCACTTTACATTACAGTTAATCATTCACTCATTCATTCACACATTTACACACTGAGAGCAGTAAGCTACCACAGAAAAGAGGCTGCCATACACCAGGGGCCACTGGATCCCCCGACCACCAAGGAGGGTGAAGTGTAATGCCCAAGGACACATTGCATGTGGTCTGTTAGAAGAAACTGGAGTACCTGGAGGAAACCCACACAAATTTGGGGAAAACATGCAAGCTCCACACAGAAATGATGCAGTCTGGAATCGAAATGCTATACCAACTGTGCTATACCAACTGTGCCACCCTGCAGCCATCTATACATAATACGTATATGACACACATGATACACAAACACATGTAACATAAAATAAGTGATTGCATAAATATGCACCCCCTTTAAAGCGTCTGACCTCATTTAACAGAGGTCCAACCAATTGGTGCTAGTAGTCTCATACTGTAATTAGTGGAATGGAGATCACCCAAGGCCAGTGACTGTGTCTCTAGTGATTGTAATATAAATACACCAGTTGGGAAGGTCCATTCAGGGGTTCATCCTTATTCCTGGCTACCATCACAGCATGAAGACAAAAGAACCTCCAAGCAAATCAGAGAAAATGTTATTGAAAATTATCAGTCAGTGGATGGAAGGCACTGAACATCCCCTGGAGTTCAGTTCAATCCATCATCAAGAAATAGAAGGAGCTGTATGTAGTTCTTAACAGCTGAGAGCCGTCACAATCTGCATACCTCTATTGTTCTAATTCTACCAGACTGTGGTGGCCAGTGTCCTGTTCTGTAGTGTAGTAAAGTAAAGTTTTTTTTAGCAGTTTTCACAGAAAAAAATGACAAAGTTCTTCACTAAACATCAAATATTAAAACATGAAGACAAACAATATAGATAAATAAAAATATCTGATTCCTGCCAGCAGCCATTTAGACCTTTTGTCTTTGTTTCAGGGTGACCTTAATATAAAAATGTTTATATATGTATATATATATATATATATATATATATATATATATATATATATATATATATATATATATATATATATATATATATATATATATATATATATATATATATATATATATATATATATATATGTATGTATATACATATAAACATGGAAGGAAATTTGTTAAAAATATCCAAAGAACTTAACATGGTCCTTATTTTTAATAGAACCGTCTCTTGATCTTCAACCATTTCAACTTGATTTTCTTCCTTCAGACATTTCGACCAGCTGCCATGGTGATCGAGCGATCTGCAGACTTTGGAAAGACGTGGCAGGTTTACCGTTACTTTGCCTATGACTGTGAGTCATCCTTCCCATCAGTTTTCCAAGGTCCCATGCAGAAGGTTGATGATGTCATCTGTGACTCTCGGTACTCGGACATTGAGCCTTCCACTGAGGGCGAGGTACAACTGCTGCTCAAACATTGACCCTTTGTAGGGTGGTAGGGCTGCTATCGTGATGTTGCAGGGATATCATCTTTTCTGTTGTGCCTTTTAATGTAATGGTAGTCTGATGAAATGCTCCTTTTTCAGGTGATTTACAGAGTCCTGGATCCAGCGTTTCGGATTGAAGACCCATACAGCCCACAAATCCAAAGTATGCCTCCTTAAACTTAAAGCTGCAAACTTATTTACTATAAACTCAAAGTTATTTAGTCTTTACCGCTAGTGTCAACTTTTGAAATAAACATTTCTGACTTACTTAAATCAAGAGATGTGAGTTTGATTCAGTCCAGGATGATTGATCACTGATTGTGCTGTTATTGTCTCCTCACTCAGACTTGTTGAAGATCACCAATCTGCGGGTGAAGTTCACAAAACTGCACACGCTTGGGGACAACTTGTTAGATTCTCGTATGGAGATCAAAGAGAAGTATTACTACTCCATCTATGACATGGTGGTTCGAGGAAACTGCTTCTGCTATGGACATGCGTCTGAGTGTGCCCCCGTCGAGGGTGGAGGCCAGACTAGGGAGGGAATGGTGAGGCCCATGACTTCTCCTGATGGCTTTGATAGAAAATGATGGAGCCTGTCTTTAACTCTGTTGATGTAAAATGTTCTAAATTCAATTATGTAAAGCTAAATAATTTCTACAACAAAAAGTCAACTAAAAGCATAAAGCTAAAACTTTATTCCCTTGACTCATTCTTCATATTATATAAAAGTTCAAACTAGTCATCTAAATTAAACGGTGTTAGTATTGACTGATTATTGATCAGTATTTTGTAATAATATGTTTCAGGTTCATGGTCACTGCATGTGTAATCACAACACCAAGGGACTGAACTGTGAAAAGTGTCAGGATTTCTACCATGACCATCCCTGGAAACCAGCAGAAGGACGCAACACTAATGCCTGCAAGAGTGAGTCCACAGGGTCCAGACTAGTTTAATCTGGTCCACAGGGACTGGTCCAAAATATTTTCATCACAATCGTCTGCATGCACAATACTAACATCACAAAAAACTGGTTACACTGTTAAATTTCATGCGACCTGATGGATTCGTTGCCCTTGATGCAGATCCCGGTTAACATGATAGTGACCGAAACACTAAAGCACATGGAGGGTTAATTTTGATGATGATGGAATGCATCAAGCTCCTCCTTGAACCTCCACTTTACCACCGTGGAGTAATCAGAGTGCTCTAATGATGCTAGGAGCTATGCTGAGGATGCTGAATTGGTCTATTGTGAAGAGGGAGCTAAGACAGAAAGAGAAGCTCTGGAGTTACTGGTTGATCTATGTTTTGATCCTCACCTATAGTCATGAGCCTTTTGTAAAGACCCAAAGAACACAAGTGGCTGAAATGAGTTTCCTCTGCAGACTGGCCAGGTGCATCCTCAGAGAGAGCCTGGACATCTGGGAAGATCTCTGATTAGAACAGCCTGCCTGATCTGAACCTGAGTGATGTTTTGACCATCACTTGGTACCAGTGGAGGTGTAACTGAGATCTGAGAGGATGTTATTGACCAGCATTCTCTGTGACCTGTTTGTTCGAAGGTCCAGTTTCCACACGATTATCTGGTCATCCAGGTGAAAAAGAGAGGAACGTTTGTTGGCCAGGCTAAATGTTGAGGGGAAAGTCAAACAGTATTCTATCTGGGGAGTTGGACTTCTCCAGAGTTTTGTGCATAGTGTCTATGATGAATGTTTTAGCATCATCAACACCTCTTCCTGAGCGATATGGGTTCAACTGAGAGTCTGTGGCTCTGGTCCTGTGGTGTTTTAAGATCCTCTCCATGGCTTCCATCACTATTGAGGTCAGAGCCACAGGTCGAAGATCCTTCAGAGCTTTGATTCTGCTATTTTGGGGAATGAGGATGACTGTTGGGTCAGGTGTTTCCAAAGAGGGGAAACTGTGCTCGATGAAGCTCTGGAACAGGGTCTGAAACAAGCCCCCTAATTGTTGCGCACAGTTTCTGAGGACTCTGCTGCCGATGTGGTCTGGGCCAGATGTGTTTCTTTCCCTGGTCCCCTTAAAGGCTTTCACTACATGATGTATGTGAAATTAATGCAGAGTTACCAGGTTTTAGTTTGGATCTTGTTTCTTGTTGAATAAGGGCATCAGGGAGGGACGTGAGGGTGCTGCCCTCCACTTGAGTCATTCAGGGCTGGAGGCAGCTGTGTTCACTGAGACATGGTTTTCACTCCCAGCCAAGCTGAGCGGAGGTTTCCCTCAGTCAACATCTTCACTTTGTTTCTGTATTTCAGCTTGGCAGTTTTAACGACTCACTTGACCCCCTTAATGATTTCCTTTGTTCTCAGATTCAGAGCCAGTGAAGTTTTTAAACATTTCATTCAGGATTTCCTTCAGCTTGTTGGTGATCCAGGGTTTATTGTTAGGGAAGATAGTGACTGTTTTGATGGAATGATACTGTCGACACAGAAAGAGATGTATGATGATGATGACATAAACTGGTAAGTGCTGTAAACACCTCTCTTCATCTCCCTTTCTCCCACAGAGTGTAACTGTAACCAGCACTCGGACTCGTGCCACTTTGACAGAGCCGTGTTCGTGGCTTCAGGATACATCAGTGGAGGAGTTTGTAATGACTGTCAGCACAACACAGCTGGACACAACTGTGAGCGGTGTGAACCGTTCTACTACCAGCATCCACAAAGAGACATCAGGGATCCAAACATCTGCCAGCGTGAGTCTTGCTGTGATGGATGGATGGATGGATGGATGGATGGATGGATGGATGGATGGATGGATGGGTGGGTGGATGGATGGGTGGGTGGGTGGATGGATGGGTGGGTGGGTGGGCAAACACTCTGCTTCCTTGTCCTGGAGAAATAAAATAATTGCCCACAATAATAGAAAGAATAGCTGCACCATCCAAAGGGCAATGGATGCTGTCTTTCTAAATGAGACCAGGTTTTCAATTTTAATTATCCCTGAAGCCCACAGACACCACATAGACAACAAGCAGCAGAGTGACGATATGCAGCAAAACATGTCATCGCTGAACAGTTGGGGGAGGGGACCAGAGGACATGACAGAATCCAACACTGTTTTAGCAAAGTTACACAACAAAGCTAAATGTATTTTAGTGACATTTGATTGCTGTAACTGGGTGTCATTACTACAGATGTGAATAACAATTTTACTGTATTTAAAATTATCCTCAGTCAGCAGTTTTAGATTTGACTCTATGTTGCCCCCTCTGGTTCCTGGGGGTGAAGGAGATTTTGTTTTTTTTGCTCAGTGGTAAATTGACAGAATGAACATAAAAACTAAATCTGTGCAGCTGCTGATCCTGATCCTTGATGTTTGTTCCTGTAGCCTGTAACTGTGACCCTCTCGGCTCTTTGAATGGAGGAATCTGTGACGGGATGACGGACGTCCGAGTCGGTTTGATTGCTGGTCAGTGTCGCTGTAAAGTCAATGTAGAGGGGGAACGCTGTGAGCGCTGCAAACCAGCTTACTATGGTCTCACAGATGAACCTGAAGGTTGTAAAGGTACGAACTGACACAACACACCTACAGCACAATGACACACAAACACAAAACAAGATGCACCTTCTCTATGAATATCTCCATCACTGTTATAAATATCCTCCTTGATTGTCTTTGTTTTTAAAAGCCTGACTGCTTGATGATCTCCAAGGATTGGTCCAATCTGACCGTATGTTTTCAGTCTTTTCAATGAGGAGAATGACCTTTCCTCAGATGCTGCTACCTGTAGCTGGTAGAGTGAGCACCAGTCTCAGGGTCAGTCTGCGACGTCAGATCCTTCTGAAGTTGTACAAGACACTTTTGGTTTGGGAACTGTTCAGTCCAATGAGATCAGCCTTTAATCTAACAAAGTCAAAGAACGTTGTATATTTGGACAGGTTGCAGTTTGGTGTCTACAAATTGTGTCATAAAAATATATAGTACAGTCAATTAAACCAAGAATGAACCAAGAAGCTCTCTGCTTTGTACACAGTAATATCTGAAGACCAACACTTTGTTTTGCAGCAGCAGAAGAGCACCAATGCCACCGGTGACCAATGTGCCTATGAGGCTCAGCACTGCCCCCTATCAGTGCAGCACAGTACTTCCTGCTTTACCCTGGGCAGTTTCACTTTGCATTTATGGCCAATTAGAAAAACTAAATATGTCACAAACATTCATTAAATTTATTAGACAGACTGTGGAACATTAAATGTTTAGTACACGTGTAATCAAACATTTATAATGGTGATATAAAGAGAGACCTGATCAGTCAGTGTGTGTGGGACAGTGCCATCAGAGGTGAGCCTCACTTCATCCTCCTCCCATGTATTTGAACAGGAAATGTGAAAATTCTGTGGTTTTTAACCATAAAATGTTGAAATCATATCAAAAACAAATAGAAGTGAAGTGGATAAATAGATTTTCTCTTACCATTGTTAGTATTTTACTTGTCACGATGACTCCCCTGACCACATGTCACTACTACACGCCGAGTGTAACGTGTGTGAGTGTTTACAGAAGTAAATGGATGCTACACCTTAACGTGTGTGCATCAATTCAGACAGAACCGACATTAAATAGTGACCAATTGATGAATGGAATCACTTTCCATCCATTGGCCACCTGTGATGTCACCACTTCCCACCTCCTCTGGTATTAATTAGTGATGTCTGTCAGGTGTTGATGAAGTAGAGGCTGTTAGCCTGAGGTCACTTTGAAAAACACCAGATCTGATTTTGGACCACATATGGAAATGATGCAGGTCAGACTGGAAAAGCACTCTGATTTGTGTCCTTTAGACTGTCATAAAAAAGTAGGATTTGGGCAAAAACTGCTGGTCACTGTTAGAAAGGAAGGAGTCTGTAGAGGGCATGCAACCAAACAAACCCTCAATACTCATTCAAAGCAGGACAATTAACAGTAAGCTAAATCACCGGTGATGATGATGTTGTTGCAGCGTGCACCTGCAGCCCTCTGGGAACAGCTCCTGGAGGAAACCCCTGTGACAGCCAATCAGGAAGCTGTTTCTGTAAGCGTCTGGTGACTGGACGGGACTGTGATCAGTGTGTGGTAAGAAAACACTCAAACATCTGGATAGAGTGAAGCAGTATTGCATCACCTTGAGAGAACTCCAGAGTCTGGGGGCCACAGTAACAGATGAGTTGCCCCATTTAGTCTTTAGCCTGGTACGCTGCACAACCAGTAGGCTTTGAGTCCGGACCCTGCTGGGGATGGAAGGAGTCTGCATCCCTGTCAGTCAGAATGTCTCTGGAGACTGTAAAAAGAACTGTTTCAGTAGTTAGAACTCTACAGAAATATGACTGAAAACTATCAGAGATGTTTGTCCAGAGATGCTGTGAGCTTTTTAGCCATGCAGCCTTTTCCATGGAAATAAACTATAATGTAAAGATTGGTCTGTAGCTGCTACAGAGAGAAGGATGGAGATCAGGTCCAGGATCGATCAGGATCGTATTATGAGCACACTGGGACCATTATTTATCAGCAGTACTCACATTTAGAAAATAGATTTTAAGGAATAGAGGTACAGAAAAAGACAAGTTGAATAAAATACAGTGATGATCAGAAATATGATTGTCCTCAGAACAAAGCACTGTCAAACACACTAGAAATAAATCTTTATTAGAATAGCTTTTTGGTTTATTTTTAATCCCAATGAACATGGAGACAGAAAGAAAGGAGATAGGGTAAAAGAAGAGAGGTGGGGGAGAAAGTTAACTGAAAAAAGAGTAGAAAAGGCACAAGGAGTCCACTTCTAGACCTGCAGAAAGAGAGAGAACAAACAAACAAAATACCTAGAGGGCAAAGATACCACAGCAATAAACAACATATAGGCCTATATACAACAATTACAATGTCCTTGAAAAGTACATGGTAATGATTAATTCAAGGTGTTTTCAAGTCTTTTAATAGCAGCACAAGTCTTTTATCTCAGACTTGGGTCAGTCCAGTCTCCTGGCCTCAGTGGTGGTCCTCTTATTGCTCTTGTCCTCCAAAGTCCAAACAGATCCTGGCCAGTCCACCCTAAACATGGAAGGACTTCACAGTTGGAGCTCCTGACTCCCTCTTGCAAGGTTTCAGGATCAAAATCTGGGAGGAAGAGTCAGTTTTTAGGGCCCCTCTTATGTAATGGTAATATAAATTATTCACAGTCAAAGTGAGGAGATTGGAAGCATCATTCAAAATCCAAAAATTTAGCTCACTGACAGATTTAAACACAGAGTGATGAGTGGAAGACCCAGACAGTGTCCCAATCAGCACCGTTATCATGCAGCTATCAGCACTGAGAACAAACTGTTCTTTTAAAATTTAGAACATAATCTTTTTATAACAAAATGCTTCAAAACAAACCTGTGTTTATTAAATGTTTTCATTGGGAATGCATCAAATTGTTATGAGCTCCATGTAAATCAGAGGAGCTATTTTCCTCTGATTCGTGGCCTTAACACTGCCCTGATCTAATCTACTTTCCACACCAGCTGACCAATCAGAGCTCTGCTGCTGCTGCTGCAGGAAGATTCATGTTGTCATTCACGTAACATTAAAGTTTGTTTTGTGTGTGTGTTTATTTTGGGTGAAAGTCTAAATGACATCGTCTCTGGAACTCAATATTTTAGCAAACAGAAACAAGCTGGGAGGTCTGAAAAGACCCACATGTGTAACATTAATTGTGTGTGCTTGTGTTTGCAGGTTGAACACTGGGGTCTCAGTAATGACATGGATGGATGCAGACCATGTGACTGTGATCTGGGAGGAGCCATCAACAACCAGTGAGATGACTAAAAATTCATTTTCTTCTCTGTACCAAAAGCTCTGTTTGGCTCTTTGTGGAGTGGTTGGGAGGGATCTGTTACTATGGCAACAAACAAAGACAAAACCTAACTCAGGGTTAACTTAGTCAGAGTTTAACCTGAGTTCGGGAAAACCTTCTGAATGGATTAATAAGATTTTATATTCCTTAAACCTGCTTGATGTTCTAAACTGGTTCCAGCCCAAATGCTGCTGTGAAAGTCGTCTTCAAGAACTAATGAGAAAAAGTGAAGGCAGAGCCAACAGGAGGACGTGTCTACAATAGAAATACTTAACGTGTATTTCTATTTGGTCTTCTGAATCTGAACCTGATCTGAACTGGAGCTGTTGAAGTAAACTGACTAGAAGACGTTCTGTTGGTTCATTCTACTTTGTGTTTGTCTACAGGTGTGACCACCTGAGTGGTCAGTGTGTTTGTAAAGATCACATGTTTGGCCGTCGCTGTGATCACGTTGAGTCTGGATTCTACTTTATTGGTCTGGACCACTATACATATGAAGCTGAAGATGCCAAACTTGGACCTGTGAGTAACAACCTTGAATTTTACCCTTTGCCATTTTATTAATGAGAAGGTGTAGAAACTGTTTTCATCAGCCCCATCAGTCGGAAAGTTTGTACAACGTTGAGCTGCTGTATCAGACATGATCCTGCAGAACTCGTTTCATCCTTTCTGCATTGGTTGAATTGATTTTTAAAATCTTCTCATCACTTCCAAAGCCCTGAACAGCTGAATCCTATCCTACTTAAAGCATCATCCCCAACATTCCAACAAAAGCACATCGCTCTAAGTATGCAGGCCAGCTGGTCATCTCTAGAGTTTCTAGATCCACAACGGGAGGTGGAGCTTTCAGTTTTTTAGCCCCTCCCTTTGGAACAACTCCGTGTTTGGGTTTGGGACTTGGAATAACTTCCTGCTTCTGAATCTAAAGACTCCCTTTATTTCTAGGAGCCAGTTTTGATTAGCATCTGTTGCCTACACTGCTAACTATTAGCCTGTGTGTTACTCACACTTCATCATGTAATTTATGATGTTTTAATTCATCGTAAACTCTTTTATGACTGTGTAAGCCACCGTTTAGATTAAGAGAGGCACAAAGTGGACTTTCTGTCCATATTTACACTCAGACCCTCCCAACTCAAGAGTATTACTATCTCAACATGCAGAAGTCCTACTCCATCTTTTTCTTCATTTACCCCCCTCACTGAGAACAGTGTGTCTAAACTTCTGACATGTAGCCGTCCTACTACATGCCTGCTGGACCCCATTCCCATTAAGCTACTCCAATCCATCGCTCCTTCAGTAGCTGCAGCAGTCACACATGTGATTAATGCTTCACTAACATCTGGTACATTTCCCACCTCAGTAAGCATGCTCAGGTTACACCGCTGCTCAAAAAAACCTTCCCTTCCTCCAAATCATGTGGAGAACTACAGACCTGTCTCTCTCCTCCCTTTTCTGTCTAAAACCATTGAAAGGGCCTTCAAGCAGGTCACAGAATAGCCTACCTCTCACAAAACAATCTCCCTGACCTAGACCAATCTGGGTTCAAAAATGACCACTCACTCCACTGAAACAGCTCTGTTAGCAGTGACTGCCAAGTCCACAGTACTTATCTTGCTTGACTTATGAGCTGAATTTGACAGTCAACCACAGTGTATTTTTGTCCGTACTCTCTAGCATAGGCATCAGAGGGAGAAAACACTTCTTTAAATTGTACCACATTTCACATAGACTTCAGCGTCTGTGTCAGAAACCTGGTATTAGTCGTTCTTTCTTGTTATTCATATTCCTACTGATTATCATTATTTTTTGTCATGTTGCGAGACAAATCAGGCTTTGTGTCACTGTGTCTCTGTAGGGAGTGACAGTGGTCCCAAGACCTCATCATTATGATCGCAACCCAACCTGGACAGGTATTGGCCTAGTCAACATTCCAGAGGGGGCCTTCCTGGAGTTCACTGTAGACAACATCCCTGATTCCATGGAGTATGATGTCATCATTCGATATGAGCCTCAGGTAAGACTGTTCGTGGGCAGATTTAGTCCCACCCATAAGTAAAGCAGGCTGGAGAGGACATCTGGTCTGAAAGTTTGTCAGTTCTAACTCTATCAGGAAAACTTCATGCATGGTTCAAAAACCATCACAATCATTTTGATCAGAATCCTTTTACCTTTAAAAGATGTGAGACTTTCTCTTACACATTGCCTGAATGATGTATTTGTTGGTTCTACAGCTTCCTGACCAATGGGAGGAGGTGCTGATGATGGTGATGAGGCCTGGAACAATCAGAGCAGACAGCCGCTGTGTCAACACTGTACCTGATGACGACAACCAAATGACATCTCTTCACCCCAGCTCCCGGTCTGCAGCCAGTGACATTTCATAAAAATTCACTGCAGTCAATCCTAGTAGGGTCAAATGAAGGCAACTGGACTTCTTTGGTTCCTTAAAGACGTTTCACTTCCCGTCCGAGTAGCTCTGTCAATTCTAACTGGAATTTGTGGAAAGTCAATCTTATAAAGTGTAGATGACTGTTGCTGATTAATGAACGGAAGGTGCCTGTGGATCACCCTCCTCCCTACACCCTGAGAAGTTGTTGATGTCGTTAGGCCCTTTTGTGTTGGACTGATCCCCCTTTGGGTGGTTTTAATCAGATTAGACTGAAACTGTCTGGGGATCAGTTTTGGAGCTGCGTTCTAGGTACTAGAAAAGTGAAACCTGAGATAGTGAAAGGATTATTTATCAAATTATTTAGATATTCCAGTTAAAACTGACAAAGCTGCTTGGGTGAGAAGTAAAATGTCTTCATGAAACCAGTTCAGTTGCCTTCATTTGAATCTACTAGAAGAACCAGGATGAGTGAGAACCTTCACCAACAATGCAGTCAGTGTTTCTGGTGCTGAATGAAGGAGCTCAGCACATTCTGTCTGGGCTTCACTATTCACAGAATTGGGGATGCTGCCCCAAAGACCTGGATCTAGATTAGTGGAAGACAGTGAAGTGGTACTTAAACAATAAAAACTGACTTTGTCCCCACAGGTATGCAGTTCTACCAAGGCCGGTTTGTTTAGAATCTGGACTGAACTACACGATCCGTCTGAGCCTGCCCCTCTACTCAGCCCTCACTGATGTCCATTCTCCATATATGCTCATCGACTCGGTAAGGAAGTAAAAAACTCAAATATGAGTAGGACACCATTACAATAGATAGAGTAAGGAAACCAGAGTTCAACCACAAGGAAATTAAAGCCTTAAGTTGAGGGATCCACAACGAGTTCAGTGGGCAGAACCTGGAGATTCTAGTGTCATTTGATTCGCTCTGAGAGACTTAATGTCCCAAACATGTTACAAAGCTCAATGGAGTGCTTATGTGTTGCACATTTTCAGTCATGCTATTCTGTTTTTCCACAGATCGTGTTGATGCCTCACTGTAAGAACCTGGAAATGTTCTCAGCCTCGGTGGGAGGGGACTCCAGTGGGAACAGTGCTTGGGAAACGTTTCAGCGTTATCGCTGTCTGGAGAACAGCCGGAGTGTCGTCAAAATGCCGATGACCGACATCTGCAGAAACTTCATCTTTAGCATTTCTGCCCTAATGCACCAGGGAGCCAAAGGTCTACCAGTTCTAGTAAAATCAGATACTCTACCTCATACATGCAAGTCTTTAGCATAGCAGAAGACTTGCATCACAGCTTTAACCTTTTGATGTTAACCTCTTAATGCGACTCATCCCTTTTCCACCTCCAGCTTGACTTCCTCAACAAGACTCAACTTGTTTCTTCTTCTCTGAATTCCCCCCTGCTTGTAAATCTCTCACAATCCCTTCTGAATCTGCAGATTGCTGGAGCTTGTTGATCTAAATATCTTTTATGTTGGACTCAATTCCCCAGAATGCAACTGTGACCCTCAGGGCTCTCTCAGCACTGTGTGTGATGCCAGTGGGGGTCAGTGTCAATGTCGACTCAATGTGATTGGCAGGAACTGTGACAGATGTGCTCCGGCCACGTTCCATTTTGGACCAAGCGGCTGCAGAGGTCAGAAATATTTCAGTCTGTTTGGTCAACCAGTCAAAAACCAGGGTGCTCTAAATTAGTGCATATAAGGCCTCATGTAGCTGCTGAAGTCACACCAACATGTATATAAGTGCTATTTACTAGTAGGTGTTAACAGAAAGAATTAAACTCCATGAGGTTGTAGCTACAAACATTCCTTTCTACAGGATTCTTGTTCTTCATGTCGATTCTCACTGTGTTTGTCTTGTGAAACTTTCAGCTTGTGAATGTGACTCTCAGGGGTCACTGAGCCCATTCTGTGATCAGCTGAGCGGTCAGTGTGTCTGTGTCCCTGGTGCGTACGGACGGCAGTGTGATCGCTGCCTGCCGGGTCACTGGGGCTTCCCGTCCTGCAGACCCTGCTCCTGCAATGGACATTCTGATTCCTGCGAGGCCGACTCTGGCCGCTGCACTGCCTGCAGGGATCACACTACTGGACACAACTGTGACAGGTGCTCCGGAAATCCAAACCAATGACGTATGCTGCAGGCATGAACTGTGTTCACATTTTAAATCTTACCTGTGTTTAGGTGTCTGGATGGTTTCTATGGTGACCCAGTGTTGGGGTCAGGGGACTACTGCCGGCCCTGTCTGTGTCCTGATGGCCCTGAAAGTTTGAGGCAGTTTGCAGGAAGTTGCTATCGAAGTGACAACTCTGAGCAAGTTGTTTGCGTTTGCAACACAGGATACAAAGGTAAACACTTTACTGACACTGAAGAGAAATAACAGATCAACACATCACAGACCTGAACTGGTGTTTACTTATAAGAGTTATATTTATCTGATTGAAAAATCTCACATTTAAAGGGTTTTTAGTACTATCGCATTCCCAAAACTACAGAGTCTAAGCCCAGTTGGAGCACAGTTCCATCAGGATTGTCCTGGGAAACCTTAAACCAGCTGATGAGTCAGTCTCATGTTGGACCAGATCATCTTCTAGGTCTTTATTTCTAGACTGTCTTCTCTCTGCTCCATCTGTAATGTCCTCTAATCAGGCTAAAGTCGTTGTAGTTTAAGGGTTTTTCTGCGCCACTTTGTTCATGCTCTAACTGTAAAAACATACCAACGCCAGACAGGAAGTCGATGTAGTGCTGAGAACATTTTTACAGTCAGTTCATTATTGATACATCTGGAGTTCTGGTGGAAAAGGGTGTACATCAGGTTCCTTCATGTTCCCTGCAGGCTTCAGATGTTCCAGCACATCTGATTTAAAGGAACCTCCTCAGCCTGTTAACGAACCATCAGTTTAAAGCCAGTTTCAATGAGATGGTAACAGTTGGAGTTCTGACAGGTTTAAGCCATAAAAAGTCTCTGAGCTCAGAAAGTTCCCATTGAGGTTATAATGTCTGTGATTCAGACAGATGCTTCCTGCAGATGTTTTAAATGTTTGGATTTGAGGAGAGGCTGTTATTTAGTCTGATGAAAAGCAGAGTAAGAATGTGTTGAGACTTCAGGTCTGTTATTATAGCAGGAAATAAGATGTTAACACTGAAATCAGCTGCTGACAGACATGAGTCACCAAATTTACAAACATCATTCTGAGTTAAAAATGCTCGATGTGTAAAGTCTGAACGTTTGAGCTGAGGAGGAACCAATGGGACAAGCTGATGTTTGAAAAAACAAAACAGATGATTAAATTATAAAGTGATCTAATCCACTTGTTCATAAGGAGTTCCTGCTGAATGGATCTTCAGCTCACCTCAGTCTGTTGCTGCCAGTAAAGAAGTAAAAGTAAAATGTGTTCAGAGAATAATTACAACCCAAATGGTGTTTAATTCAATTTTGAAATCCAACATCAGATCTGCCTGATACTCTGTGGGAGTCACGTTGAGTCAGTCTATTAAGTCTTCTTACCTCGCTTTCTTTTGCTCATCCAAAACTGGGTTGCAGAGGCAGCATCCAGAGTAGGAAATCCCAGACCGTGCTCTCCCCAGCCACCTCCACCAGCTCTTCTGGTTTAAGGTGCCTGGAGATGTACTTTCTCCAGCGTGTCCTGGGTCAACCCAGAGGCCTCCTACCAGCAGGACATGCCCAAAACACTTCCCAGGGTTCGCACAGGAGGCGAATTTGCGAAAACTAGGACAGTACGGGAATTAGCCAATCAAAGGCAAGAAAGGCGGGACCTTCATGTACCATCCTAGTTTTCGCAAATTCGCATCCAGGAGGCATTCTGACCAGATGACTCACTTCCTCTTTATTTGGAGGAACAGAGGTTCTAATCCAAGTTCCTCCCGGATGTTTGAACTCCTCACCCTATCTCCAAGGCCCTGTCCCAATATCCATACTGCACCCTACAGTCCTCCACAAAGTGCACTAGGAATTATGGATAAAACCTGAAGTTTGCACTGATGCGGAATTCGATGGAGTGTGTAGTGAGTGTGAAGTGAAGGTGGAAAAGGGGGCGGGGACAAGGTCCTGATTCTCCATTCTAGAGAGTCAGGCCGCCCTACACACTTCCTGTTTCTGTAGAAACCCTACCCTGTGGAGGTAATCTACTCTTGAAAATATTCTGTAGATGAAAACATTTCCTGTCTGTATCAATGAAAAAACGGTCAACTACCTTCTATACGTAGAGCTGAAGTATGAATAGACAAACCCTGGCTGTCTTTAAGACTGAGAGAAACATCAGTGAATTAATAGAATAGAATACATCTTAATTGTCATTGTACAAACAAATTGCATAACGCAATTTAAAATCCTCAATTCCTGACAAGATGCCCCAAAAAGCTCCTCCCTGAACCGTCACCTTATCGTGGTGGAGGAGTTTGAGTGCCCTAACGATCCTAGGAGCTATGTTGTCTGGGGCACTTGTGCCCCTGGTAGGGTCACCCATGGCAAATTGGTCCTAGGGGAGGGGTGAGACAAAGAACGGTTCAGAAGACCCTTCATGGAGACACAACCAAAGAGTCTGAGTACCCGGCCCGGAGGGTTACCGGGGTCTCACCCTGGAGCCAGGCCTGGGGTTGGGGCCCGTGGACGAGCGCCTGGTGGCCGGGCTTTCGCCCATGGGGCCCGGCCGGGCCCAGCCCGAACCGGAGACATGGGCTCATCCAACTGTGGGCCCACCACCTGCAGGAGGAGAGTGAAGGGTCCGGTGCATTGTGGATCGGGTGGCAGACCGAGGCGGGAGCTTTGGCGATCCGATCCCCGGACGGGAAAACTGGCTATCGGGACATGGAATGTCACCTCTCTGGCGGGGAAGGAGCTGGAGCTTGTGGAAGAGGCTGAGCGATACCGGCTAGATATAGTTGGGCTCACCTCGACACATAGCGTTGGCTCTGGAACCCGAGTCCTGGAGAGGGGTTGGACACTTTTCTTTGCTGGAGTTGATCCGGGTGAGAGGCGGAGGGCTGGGGTGGGCTTTTTGTTAGCCCCAAGACTCTCTGCCTGTATGTTGGGGTTTACCCCGGGGGACGAAAGGGCAGCTTCCCTACGCCTTCGGGTTGGGGAACGGGTCCTGTCTGTTGTTTGTGCTTATGCACCAAATAGCAGTTCAGAGTACCCACCCTTTTTGGAGTCTCTGGGACGAGTGCTGGATAGCGCTCCTACTGGGGACTCCATAGTCCTGCTGGGGGACTTCAACGCTCACGTGGGCAATGACAGCGTGACCTGGAGGGGCGTGATTGGGAGGAACGGCCCGCCCAATCTGAACCCGAGTGGTGTTCTGTTATTGGACTTCTGTGCAAGTCGCAGTTTGGCCATAACGAACACCATGTTCGAACATAAGGATGCCCATCGGTACACCTGGTACCAGGGCAGCCTAGGTTACAGGTCGATGATTGACTTTATAGTTGTATCATCTGACCTGAGACCGTATGTTTTGGACACTCGGGTGAAGAGAGGAGCGGAGCTGTCAACTGATCACCACCTGGTGGTGAGCTGGATCAGATGGCAGGGGAAGATGCCGCGCAGACCTGGTAGACCCAAACGTATAGTGAGGGTCTGCTGGGAACGCCTGGCAGAAGAGCCTGTCAAGATGGTCTTCAACTCCCACCTCCGGCAGAGCTTCGACCGCGTCCCGAGAGCAGTGGGGGACATTGAGTCCGAATGGGCCTTGTTCCGCTCTGCGATTGTTGAGGCGGCTGTTGCTAGCTGTGGTCGCAAGGTAGCCGGTGCCAGTCGTGGCGGTAACCCCCGTACCCGCTGGTGGACACCAGAGGTTAGGGGAGCCGTCAGGCTGAAGAAGGAGGCCTACAGGGCGTGGCTGGTCTGTGGGTCTCCAGAGGCAGCAGACAGGTACCGGCGGGCCAAGCGAAGTGCAGCAGTGGCAGTTGCCGAGGCAAAATCTCGGGCGTGGGAGGAGTTTGGCGAGGCCATGGAAAAAGACTATCGGTCGGCTCCAAAGAGGTTCTGGCAAACCATCCGGCGCCTCAGGGGAGGAAGGCAGCAACTCGCTCACACTGTTTACAGTGGGGACGGGGAGCTGCTGACGTCAACTGGGGCTATAGTCGGACGGTGGAAGGAATACTTTGAGGAGCGCCTCAATCCCACCGACGCGCATTCCGAGGAGGAACCAGAGCTGGGAGACCTGGGGACGGACTGTCCAATCTCTGGGGCAGAAGTCGCTGAGGTAGTCAAACAACTACGCAGCGGCGGAGCCCCAGGGGTGGATGAGATCCGACCTGGGTATCTCAAGGCAATGGATGTTGTAGGTCTGTCGTGGCTGACACGTCTCTGCAACATTGCGTGGTCATCGGGGGCAGTTCCTATGGAGTGGCAAACCGGGGTGGTGGTTCCCATTTTTAAGAAGGGGGACCAGAGGGTGTGTTCCAACTATAGGGGGATCACACTCCTCAGCCTCCCTGGAAAGGTCTACTCCAGGGTACTGGAGAAGAGGTTCCGGTCGATAGTTGAACCTCAGATTGAAGAGGAGCAATGTGGTTTTCGTCCTGGTCGTGGAACTGTGGACCAGCTCTTTACCCTCGCTAGGGTGATGGAGGGGTCATGGGAGTTTGCCCAACCAATCCACATGTGTTTTGTGGATTTGGAGAAGGCTTATGACCGTGTCCCCAGGGGCACCCTGTGGGGGGCGCTCCAGGAGTACGGGGTGGATGGTCTTTTGTTAAGGGCCATTCAGTCCCTGTACCAGAGGAGTGTGAGTCTGGTCCGCATAGCCGGCAGTAAGTCGGACCTGTTCCCAGTGAGGGTTGGACTCCGCCAGGGCTGCCCTTTGTCACCGGTCCTGTTCATAACCTTTATGGACAGGATTTCTAGGCGCAGCCGTGGTGTGGAGGGGGTTGGGTTTGGTGACAGGAGAATCGCGTCTCTGCTTTTTGCGGATGATGTGGTCCTCCTAGCTTCATCGAGCTCTGACCTTCAGCTCTTGCTGGGAAGGTTCGCAGCCGAGTGTGAAGCGGCTGGGATGAGGATCAGCACCTCCAAATCTGAGGCCATGGTTCTCGACCGGAAAAAGGTGGATTGCCAACTCCGGGTCGGGAGAGAGGTCCTGCCTCAAGTGGAGGAGTTCAAGTATCTCGGGGTCTTGTTCACGAGTGAGGGAAGGAGGGAGCGGGAGATCGACAGGCGGATTGGGGCAGCGTCTGCAGTGATGCGGACGCTGAACCGGTCTGTTGTGGTAAAGAGAGAGCTGAGCCAGAAAGCAAGGCTCTCGATTTACCGGTCGGTCTACGTCCCAATCCTCACCTATGGTCATGAGCTTTGGGTAGTGACCGAAAGAACGAGATCGCGGATACAAGCGGCTGAAATGAGTTTCCTCCGCAGGGTGGCCGGGCTCAGCCTTAGGGATAGGGTAAGAAGCTCGGACATCCGGGAGAGACTCGGAGTAGAGTCGCTGCTCCTCCATATCGAAAGGAGCCAGTTGAGGTGGTTCGGGCATCTGGTAAGGATGCCTCCTGGACGCCTCCCTCGGGAGGTGTTCTGGGCATGTCCTGCCGGCAGGAGGCCCCCAGGTCGACCCAGGACAAGCTGGAGGAAATACATCTTCAGTTTGGCCTGGGAACGCCTGGGCGTCCCAGCTGAGGAGCTGGTGGACTTGGCCGGGGAGAAGGTGGCCTGGGCTGCCCGACTTAGAATGCTGCCCCCGCGACCCGGACCCGGATAAGCGGAGGAAGGCGAGGCGAGGCGAGGCGAGGCGAGGCGATGCCCCAAAAAGAAAGAAAGAAAAAAAAGAACAATATATAGTGAAAGTCCAGAGGACTAAAAGAAACACACATACCACTTTATTTTCACTTAACCTGGAGTCCAACTCAATGATGGCTCTGGTGTTAAAACTGTTGCAGCCTTCAGTGTCCTGACATGTCTTCCTGAGGACAGCCACTGAAATAAAAAATGTCCAGGTTGGGACCAGTGACTAGTCCCAAAGAATGTTCAGGACCCTCCTCTGGTAGTGAGGAGTAAACAGTTCCTGGATAGAGGGCAGAGGACAGCCTGTGATCTTCTGAGCAGCATTTATAACTCTCTGGAGTGTTTTCCTATCCGCCATTGAGCAGCTGCTAAACCAAACATACAGGCAGGGTGTCAGGATGCTTTCTATGGAGCAGCGGTAGAAGAACACCAGGGGCCTCATTCATGAAGCTTGCTTACACACAAAATAGTTTCTGAAAGTTTCATAAGTCACTTTCTATGCAAACTTTGGGATTTATAGAAAAAAATCATCAAAGAAAAATGTGTGTAGCATAAAGCAAACTCTGACGCTGGTGTATGCACATTTTGGAGACAGGAAGCTGGGGAAATGGTGAATTTAAGCCACATTATCAGATCTGTAACCCCCCCCCCCCCCCCCCCCCCACAGAACAAACAGTCATCCCCTATTTGTGTCTCTAAACAGAATAGAAATGAGAATCTGAATGATAATATATTGCATTTTAGAGTTATATTAGAATATGTTTATAAATGCATCTTGCATTTAGATGCGTGCTGATTAGCAACTACACTTATTGGTAGTGACATGGAGATATATACAGTACCGTTCACCTGCATACAGTACAGTGTTTATAGGAAAACACAGTAGGCATGATTCATTGATCATTTTTATTATTATTGAGTTCTTTTAATGAGCTCAAAATGAGCTAACACACCACAGATTTGGTGAAGTTCATCCCAGACTCCCTTCACTGATTGTGTCTTCTTGCTTTTGCTGAACAGCATCCGTCAGCATACGGCCACCTCCAGGTGCACCATGCACCAAATAAAACATTTTTTCGTTCCTCAACCTCAACCCTTGATTTCAGTCTCTGTGATATTGCGTTTTCTAGAACTCTCCGTTGTCATGATTAACTGTAAAATGCCAGAAATATGCTGGTTTATGCTTATTCTGCTATGCTTATGGCTTATTCTGCAGAATATTCATGAGGTTTCCATTGACCGTTTATAGCAGAATGTGGGTGTGTAGGGGGTGGGATATCATCCAAAGTCAGCTGAGCACAATTGTGAGAAAGGGTGCAATTTTTAAAGTGGAATTGTGTGAATGCAGTGTTTTAGATCTGAAAAGGAATCTGCGCAAAGTTTTATAAATGAGTTAAGCTGTTCCTTAGAACCAACTTTTCATGACAACCCATGAAAGAGCTATTGGCTGGTAGTCATGTAGCCCACCGGTGATGTTCTTCTTAGGGAGCGGGACGATGATAGAGGTGAAAATTCCAGCCAGCTGAGTTGCACAGACCTTCAGCACCCAGAGATACAGATTTTTTCTATCTATCGTGTGTATTATTTTTAAATAAAGAAGCTGCAGAGCCAAGATTTGATAACGTAGTCTGGAAGGAAATACAAAAGTAATGATGTCAGATAAACATATTTTATCAGTTCTAACCCAACTGTCTAATTTCATTTTTACCTGTTCTGCCCAGGTGCTCGCTGCGATGAATGCTCACCTGGTTACTATGGAAACCCTACTCAGGTGGGTGGGCAGTGTCTTCCATGTCAGTGCAACAACAACATTGACATGTTGGACCCTGAGTCCTGCGACGCTCGAAGTGGCGAGTGTCTCCGTTGCCTTTACCACAGCGAGGGCCCCACCTGTGACAGGTGCAGACTGGGTTACCATGGCAACGCCTTGGATCAGGACTGCAGGAGTGAGTTTAAAAAAGATATGCAATGTTAAATAAATCAAAACATATTTTAAATGGGAAATGCTTATTTATCTCATACCAAGCAATAATATGTCCACACAACTGCTTGGAGGTTTATTCAAACAAAACCCACATTTATACAGAAACGAGCTATAAGAATGATAACCAGCTCAGATTACCACAACCCCCCCCCCCCCCCCCCCC
>SSNR01000468.1:141741-218626 GCA_006937965.1 Callopanchax toddi
ACCCCCCCCCCCCCCCACACACACACACACACACACTGGTTGAGCCTCTTCCTTCTGGGAGGAGGCCGAGGTCCATTAAAACAAAAACCACATGGCACAGGAACAAGTTTCTGTCAGGCAGCAGCTGAGCTGCTCAATGCATCAGAGTGGCCTCATTCTCCTCCTCCTCCTCCTCCTCCTCCTCCTCCTCCTCCTCTTTAAAGATAAAATACTATCTGTTCTTTGCCCCTTCCAAACCTTTTTATTTATTTAACTGTATTATTTAAATCTATATATACTTAATAGAGCCTCAAGTAAAAACTCTTAAATAAACGTTTGATAACATTTATTTTTGTTTGTTTGATCAGAATGTGTCTGTAATCATCTGGGGAGTGACCCCTCTAGCTGTCAATCATCCAGTGACTGTCACTGTGACCGCAGCAGTGGTCAGTGTCACTGCCGACCCAACGTGATTGGTCGACACTGTGATCGCTGCGCACCTGACACCTGGAATATGGCCAGTGGGCTCGGCTGCCAGAGCTGCAGCTGTGACCTGAAACACTCCTACGGGACGTCCTGTAATGAGGTCAGCAGATTTTCTACAAACACTTCAGGTCAAAGCATTCTGCAGAATGACTCCATCTCATCACAACAGTGTTCCCTAATGTGCTCTGGCTCCATCCAGTACAGTAATGAAAGGATAATAATCCAAGTGGTTTTGTCCACAGATTAGCGGTCAGTGTTCCTGTCATCCTGGCTTCGGAGGAAAAACATGCAGTGAGTGCAAAGAACTGTTCTGGGGAAACCCTGAAGTCAAATGTCACGGTAAGCTGGCTGAAATATAACTAGACATCAGTTTGAAAAGTCAAATTGTCCCATTGACTTGCTCATTAAAAGGCTTGTTTCAAGTTGAGAGCTCAGATTCTTTCAGACATTGTGCAAATACCAAAGCCTGTATCGTGGGAACCTTTCAGCTTGCTGAGCTCCTCTGATTTAATCCAGATGTTCATCAAGGCTCTGCTATTCTATCTCCATGGAAACAAGTTTGATTTGAACCACCACATTTATGCAGAAACACAAAAAGGAGCTTTGTTAGTGTGAAACAGACGTGAAGACAACATGGTGTTTCCTGTTGGCAGTGGATCACAGAAGGTTCTGGTCGGTTCTGCTGGGAGGTGAAAAGCATAAATTACAAACAGGAAGAGAAAAATTATGAAATGACTTGTAAAACTGAACAAGAATATGACAGACAGCAAAATGATAATAAGGTATTAAAGTCTAAACTAAAAAGAATGAATGAAATAAAGATGGTCAGTAAACCCTGAAAGGTTAAAGTCTTGTGTTTCTGGGTTTGAGGCTCCCTGACTTCCTGTTTGAAGTTCAGATTGAATCCAAGTCAAGTCCCAGTTTGTTTCTGTAGCTGAAAAAGATTCTGCTGTCTTAATTCAACTCAGATGTTAGACACACAGACCCTCAGATGTCTTAGCAGACATTTTGCACATCAGATGTTTCTATTTTTCTTTTCTCTAGAAGGTGAGTTTTGCAGCATGAACAGCATCTGTGTGAGTGTGTTTGTGTGTGTGTGTGTAAGGTTTGTGAACTAAACCAACTCAGAGTTGCATAAACATCACGTGTGGATTCACAGAAGGAGAGTAATCAGGCAAAAAATACACGAGGTTAGTTTTCTGTTCCTGTTTTTGTCTGAATGAAAGCAGACGGTGTGAATAAACAAGGCTTGGTGCTTTTAGTTCTGAGGAGAAGTCTCCTTCATAGTCTGGTGGACTTTATTGTCCCAGAAAATTGTGATCTGTTGTGATTTGTTAAAAAATCTTGTTGTAGATCAAGTCATAGACTAAGTCATCCATTCAGGTGATAAATGTAAAAATGTTGTGATTAAAGTAAACTCTGGGGAAAGGGTCCACAGTTGAACCTGCCTTCTGATGAACCCTTACTCTGTAGATCTGTGGAGCTTCTGCAGTTAAATGTGTCAATCAGTCTTCAGCTGAAACTTCACCACCTTCAGTTCCAGATCCTTTAGTGCTGATAAAACCACTAGAACATCACAGCAGGGTTTTGAATTATGTTGTAAAACAGAATGAACTGAAGAGCTTTGATGTTGTGTCCTCAGCATGTGACTGCGACCCTCGTGGGATCTTGGAGCAGCAGTGTAACAAAGCCAGTGGTCACTGTATCTGTGTGGAGGGCGTGTCCGGACCTCGCTGTGATGTTTGTGCTCGTGGCTTCTTTGGAACCTTTCCAGACTGCCATCGCTGCCACCAGTGTTTTGCTGAGTGGGATGATGTCATTGGTCAGCTGAGCAATCAGACACATCGGTTGGTCAATAAGATTAGTGCCATTAAAGCCAGTGGAGTCAATGGACTGTATCGGAAGACTATTGAGAGTATGGAAAGGAGTGCAGCTGATGTCCAGGTGATTCTGGACCAAAACCCAGCCTCACAACCACTAACAGAGATTCAGCACCTGCTGCAACAGGCCAGGTGAGATTATATCTGATTAGAAAATGGCCCTGGTAAATAAAACTGACCGTTGACCCATTTTTGTTTTAGTGACCTGATGGCAGCGCTAAATCAGACCTTAAACAACACAGAGGAGACCCTGGTTCGTGTGGACAAACAGGATTCTGATGTAAAAAGTGAACTGGACACGGTGACATCTGATGCTCAGAAACTGGAGCAAACTGTACAGGAGCTTCTGGATCAAGTAGAATTCATCAAAAACTCAGACATTAAAGGTAAAACATCAAAAACTTGTTTGTGAGGGGTAGTCAATCATTTACCGGTACACTTAAGACACCTCCTAACGCTAACCTAAAATACTAGCTCCAACACTAATTGTGAATCCTAAACCCAACCCTAATCCTAAACCTGACTTTAATCCAATACCTAACCCTAACTCTGACCCTAACCATGACCCAACCCCCTGACCCTTCCACTCCATTTTAAGTTAATAACTTGGGCTAGGAAGGTCACAGAAACACAAGACAGGTCCATTGGATGTGGCCTGAGCCACAGAATCTGTCTCTTTAATTTGGGAACGATAGCGCCAACTAGTGGTTGATGAGATTGCCAAAAAATGGCACTACAAAGTACTACCAATCAACTCAGAATGGCCTGAAATGTGCTCCTAAATACTTTCTGGGGGAAGGATTTGTGGCATTTAGGGACATTTTCACTCTGACCCAGCCCCATTCATTTTATATCTTGGGAAGAAAACCTCGTAGAGACTTGCAACCAACTTCCGCCTCCCATAATTCAACCCTTCTGAACACGCCAATCTTGGTCCAGAGTCTCTACCTTCCTATCAAAAGTTGCAATTCAGATCAACACCCAAAATTTGCACATCTCAAGAACCAAGGACCAAACCAGATTTAGGATTTCTGACCCGTGGCCCCGAGGTGTAGAGCTTGGCCCCATGTCTCTATGACATTCCTATTAAAAGTTATTTGACGAGGCGACGGTCGTCAAAACCCCTATAACCTAACCCTAATCTAAATCCAACCCTGATCCTAAACCTGGTTCTAATCCAAAATACAATCCTAATCCAAAACCTAACCCTAAACCCAACCCTAACCCTAACCATAACCCTAATCCTAACCATAAAGAAGCAGTAGACTGAGGGACAGCTTCTTTCCTACAGCAATCAGGACAATGAATAAAATATAGACTATAAGACATTGAATAACACATACTCTCCAAAAAATCATTAGAGCAAAATTCTCACTCAGTGCAATAAATGATCAATCAGTTAAAAAAAAAAACTACTATAACTTAAGTAATGTTTACAGCAGCCATATTAAAGCTATTTGCACATCACTTCATCTTGGAATAATTTATATGTATAGATTTTCTATCTACCTTTTTCAAATATATATTGTGCTTTTATTGTTAATGTCAAATACATAATTTGAGTGCCACCAAGAGTTTAATTGAATTCAGATAAAAGTGACAAAGACTTTCTGATTCTGAAAACCCTAATCCTAGTTCAGATGCTGCACTGAGGTCAAGTAAGACCATACCAGAGCATTTTCCGACATCGGCAGCCATTAGGAGATTGTTGTAGACCTTTACCAGACCAGTCTCAGTCCAATTATAGAGTAATTCTAACCCTACACCCTAACCCTGAACCCCAACCCTGACCCGAGAGGACTAGAGTTAGTGTTCGCTCATAAAACCAGTATAGCTTTAATTCCTTACCTGACAAAAACATGGTCAAATCAATTGTAACTTACTGTTTAATTAAGACTGAGCTTCAGTTTAAGCACTTCTATTATGTTGTTTTTGTCAAGACTAATTAAAATGTTACAGATTTCTGAACAGTAAAATCCTTTTTATCATTGACTGTTTTGATCTGACACATCAGTCAGTTGAATTCTCGGGAAGGTTTCACTATGTTTGATGAGAACCTGTGTTTTAGAGCTTTGTGGTGCTGCAACACCCCCAGCAGGTGGATCTTAGGGCTATTATCTGTTCATTTCACCAAATCTGTTTATACTGTTAATGTCAAATTTATATCTACGCAGAAACAAAATTCACATGGTTTCTAAACCTAATCCTTTTCTCTTTAAGCCCCTTAGTGCTAAAATGCTTCATAGATTTCTGTAATAATTATAACTTTAACATTACATTAACAATGCACTGCAGAATGAAATTACTTTCAGCTTCTGTTAAAAGTAAGAAAGATCCCCCCCCCCATATTTGAACTATGGTAAATTGTGCAGCACATTTGAACTAACTGCTTCCTTGATGTTCTTCTTACCAAGTTGTTGAAAAAGGTTTTTAATGTTATTGGTCCAAACCTCCTGTCTTAGTACTTAGTAGTATATTGCTTCATCAACTGCAGAAATATACATGAATCTGCTTATTTGAACGAATTAGTGCATAAGACTGGGTTGGGTTATTAGTAGTCCTGGACTTTTAGAGCAGGACTAAAGACTTATTTTATCACCCTGCTGCAGACAGTTGTAACTTTTAAACAAAGTTCTGGAGTCTGGTTTATGTCTCTCAACAGGGGCAATGGACAGTGTCACTAAATATTTGCTGCAGTCTCAGACAGCTGAAGCTCGAGCCAATGCCTCGACCACCGATGTGGGCAGCCCAGTGGAAACCTCTGCTACTCTACGACAGTTCACAGAGGACAAACTGAACCAGACCAGAGAAGAATTCTTGAAGAGCCACTCTGAGCATGCTCAGAGACTGGATACCCTAGCAGGGGAACTGCAGACCTTGGACCTGGCAGAGATCAGTCATAAGGTGTGTTTTTTGTCATTTCTTGTTCAAGCTTTGCAGAGCTACTGGGACTCCAACATCTATAACATGTTTATGTATTTGGCAGATGCTTTTATCCAAAGCCACTTTCAAATGATAATGTAACAAAGAAGTTACCATTAAGGCTAACAACAAACTACTTAAAGGGACTAATACTAGTCAGGCTCTGTTAGAGGTGACAGGGGTCACAGAGTAGGAAAAGAATACAAGCATAGAGGGAAGTGCACAAGGAGAGTACTGTAGAGTGGGGGAAGGAAGTTGCTAGTTTAGAAGATGCTCTCTGAAGAGTGGGGTCTTCTGTTCTGGTAGCTTGGTAGGTCATTCCACCATCATGGAACGACACATGAAAAGAGTCTGGACTGTCCTGAGCATGGTGTAGGCACTGCTAGCTGATGATCCTTTGTTGACTGGTGTGACCGAGCCGTGAAGTAAGCCTTAGCACGAGGATTCAAGTAGATGACAGTCGTTCCATTCAGGATTGTGTGCTAGTGTTAGTGACTTGAATTTGATGCGAGCGGCTAAAGGTAGCCAATGGAGCTCAATGAACAGAGAGGAGACATGTGCTCTTTTAGGCTGATTGAAGACCAAAAACGCCTTTGTATTCTGGACCATTTGTAGAGGTTTCACAGTCCAGGCTGGGAGACCAGTTAGAAGGACATTGCAGTAGTCAAGGTGGGAGATGACCACAGACTCTACCAGGAGCTGGGTGGCATATTGTGTCAGGTATGCTCTGATCTTCTGTACATTAAACAATGCGAAGCAGCATGAACGAGTGCCAGCGGCAACATGATCTTTAAAGGTCAGCTGGTCATCAATCACTACACCCAAATTTCGAGCTACCTTTGATGGAGCCAGAGATAGGGAGTCATTTTGGACTGAATGTGTTGTATGGTTGGTTTGGCTGGGATGACGAGCATTTCAGTTTTAGAGAGGTTGAGTGTAAAATAATTGTCTTTCATTCATCTCCATATATCAGAGAGACAGTCTGAGATTCGTGCTGAGACTGTGAGGTCATCAGGTGGGAATGACAGGTAGAGCTGGGTGTCGTCATCATAGCAGTGGTAGGAGAAGCCATGTGATTGGATGATCTGACCCAGTGAGGTGGTGAATATGGCAAAGAGAAGGGGTCCTAGTACAGAGCCTTGAGGAGCCCCTGTGGCAAGATAGTGCACAGCAGAAGTGTGACCGAGCCAGGATACATTGAACAATGACCGTCATTTCTCTGCCAATGAACAGTTTCAGTTTTTTTATAGCTTAGAAACCTTTTTTCCTTGTTTAAGCAGATTTGTAGCAGTTCACCATCGGGTCTGGACTCCTGCTGTGACGGGAATGGGTGTGGGGGGCCTGACACTACAGCCAACAGTGTCTTAATGAAGGCTCAACAGTCTGAACAGGAAATCATCACTGCCATGGCGGAGGTGGAGAAACTCTCAAAGATGGTGAGCCTGTTAAATGAACTGGCCTGAATGTTTTTTTAGGTGAACTGCGCCAGATGTTCTCAGCTGTAATTTTTCTTCAGGTGTCAGAGGTAAAGATGCAGGCTGACGAGGCCAAACGGAGCGCCCAAAATGTCCTGATGAAGACCAACGAAACCAAACAGAGACTTGATGAGAGTAACAAGGAGCTGCGAAGCCTCATAAAACAGATCAAAGATTTTCTCACACGTATGTCTGTTTCCCATTCTGTCTGTTTGATATATACTCTATATCTGTGAGAACCCAGGTTAGACAGTACAGACTAGACACATTCAAAAGACTGATGTCTAAATCTTTAAATGTATAGTTCTGTGGTCTATTTGTTCTGACTTTTTGTGGCGGTACAGAGGATGCTGCAGACCTGGAGAGCATTGAACTTGTGGCAAATGAGGTTCTGTCCATGCAAATGCCAACCACCCCAGCTCAGCTGCAGAACCTTACTGATGAGATTAGGCACAAGGTAGGAGAGCTGGGTCACGTGGAGACCATTCTCCAGCAGAGTGCTGATGACATTCAGAGAGCAGAGGCCCTGCTAGATCATGCTCGCCAAGCAAGGTGAGTTTTGACCCTTTGGTTTCTGATTTAAATAGTATTAACTGTGACTAAACGTTTTGGTAACAAGGTCCATTGTTTAGACTGTTTTGGCAATTTAAATCACCTATGAAGGAATTAAATCTTTATTTTGAACATTTTAAGCACATGAACAAACAGTCATTAGAGCAAATAAAAATAGAAAATGAGTAATAATCATACACAAAAATGAAACTGTCCTATTCCATTTGAATTTGAGTAGAAAAAAGTCAATCTGATTCAATCCTATATGTTTAATGTGAGGCTTTAACACCCAGACATTTGTATTCATATGCCCATTCATTACATTATCTACCATGAAATGTTTTTTTGTTTTGTTTTCCAAACCATATAGTTTTTGTTTAACTGAAATAATACCCAAGGTGAATTAAACACTTATTTTTACTTGAAGGTGGTAATATCTGAATTCTTTCACTAACTAGTAAGGAGGCCACCGATGTGAAGGACTCTGCAGAGAGAGTAAAACAAGTTCTGGAAGAAGCTCAGAGAGCTCAGACAGCTGCTAGCAGCGCCATCCAGCAGGCCTCCAGTGACATACAGACCACCACCAACCTGCTCTCCTCTGTCAGTACATCAGTACAGTTTACTTACTCAACATCTGCTATCCTGAAGCATACAGTAACTAATATGTCCATGCTGTGTTCAGGTGCAGGTGGAGACTGCTGATGCACAACAGAAGCTGCATAATGCGACTCAGAGACTGCAAAGACTTGAACAGGAAGTGATGCAGCTCACAGAGAAAGCTGTGAATGTTACTCTTAGCAGCAATTTAACCAATCAGGATGCTGCAAGCATTGGGAAGATTGCAGAGGAGGTCAAAAAGGTCAGTTTGGCTTTATGATAATAAACTCCTTTAAGTGTGTTGGTGTATTTATGGTCTTCCTGTGTGTTTAGGACCTGGAGTCCAAGGTGAAGCAGAAGTACAGCACAGTGGAACAGCTAATAGGTCAGAAAGCAGGGGGAATGGCTGACGCTAAGAAGAGAGCAGAGTCGCTGCAGAACGAAGCCAAACAGCTGCTGCTGCAGGCCAGTGACAAACTGCAACTGCTCAAAGGTGACATCACACCTGTGTGATTATAGCTGTGTCCATAACGCAGCAGTTCAAACTACAGTGTGTTTACAGTTTAAAGAATAATAAGGAATACAACTTCGGTTCATCTTTAATGGACATGGTACAGTTAGCATGTGTTAATAGGACGACCATTAAGTAAGATCATTTAATCTTTCAGATCTGGAGAAGTCATACGACGACAATCAGCAGATTCTGGAGGTGAAAGCAGAGCAGCTGGTGGAGCTGGAGGAAGCTGTGAAGGAGCTGCTGCAGGAGATCAGCCACAAGGTCACCGTCTACAGCAGCTGCTTCTTGTAGGATCACTCTTCAAACTGAGCTGAATTTAAGAAGCATACAACTTTATGATCTGAATTTTTTTATGGGATCAGTGACAAATAGCTCAACACAGTGAAACAAGACAGAGCTACAGTAGACCTGTTGCTCTGAGTAGTGAAACAATGAAATGACCAAAGATTGGTGGCTTGAGTTTAAACAAATCATCCCACCTTGATGAGACCAAATATTTAGTTTAATTTTTTTTAATTGATTTGAAATTGTCTTTAGCACATCGTCTGAGCATTTGAAGGTAAAAGAAAACCAAACCAGTCATTATGTGATTTGACATTTTATTCTCATGAAATTGATAAATCGGAAGCCCTGAATGGCAAAAAAAAAAAAAAGAAAAGAAAAAAGGTTGACCTATTTTCTGAGGTGGGTCAAATTATTTTTATCTCTTGACTTTCTTAATTCTAACCAGATGAAAAAAGTTGTGGGGGGGGGGATGCAGACAGTAGCTCAGACTGTGTTGTTTTTAGAATTAAAATGCAAGAAAAGGCAGGGAAAAGTATTTTTCCAAGTTAGTCCATAAATATTTTCTCTCTTTACTTGTTGATGAAATGGGGAAATAAAATGGTTTTTCTTTCTAAAAAAAAACAGCCCTGAGAGGCAAACCAAACATGTTTTGGTAAGAGGCTAATTTTCAGTCTTTTTCTTATAATGCTATGATAATACTACCAGAGGGTGAGACTCTGAGAGGCAAAGAAAAAGAGTTTTTAAAGATGCTAATGCTACAATAGTTTATCTTTGTGATTCTTATTGTGGCCACAGGAGGGCAACATGTACCTCTGGCCCTCCCTGTTACTAACAACTCAAACATAAACTCTCTCTCTCTCTTCCTCTTTCTCACAAGGTATACTGATTAAGAGCAAAACTATGCTGCATCTCTAAGTCAGAGACTTTACTTGCAGACTACATGAGCTCTAGCAGCCCAAATAAGGTACAACAGCACAAGAGCTCCATCTGCTGACAGAAAACATGCTTTACTTCAATGTGAAAAATGAGACCTTTTTAAAAAACATCTTAAATGAACTTGTACTTTTTTCAAACCATTGTTCAATTGTACCATGCCTTTAAACTAGATGTTTATACTTAAACTCAGCTGGAGGAAGCTGGCTGAGTCCAGAGCATTGTGTTTGTCAAATTAAGAGTTGTTAGTATCAAGTATTACAAAAATCTACTATTTTTGCATCCACATTAGTAATCCGTAATTTATTTTTCTTGCCTCTTAGGGCTCCATAAGGGTGGAGAAAAATTAAATACCATTAGCATTAGCTTCTCTGAAAATATGTTGGTTTTCTTTTAGGGATGTACCGATACCACTTCAAAACCGATCCGATACCAGTACTTAAATCTGAGTACTCGCCGATACCAAGTACCGATACTTCTACCACACAAAACAATGCAACAAATTGGAATACAGGTTTTATTTTTTCTTCTCTGCTTTTTACAACAAATAACTGAGTTAGATAAAAAATAAAATATATTAATAAAAATGATTACAAAACTAAAAACTAAAGTGAAAAATAACCATTTTCTGTGATTTCACAGTGAAATTATTGCAGTTTTCCACATTTTAACAAAATAAAATGAACTATTTTGCACCATCTCCAGCTCTCAACCCACACTTTAGCTCAATAGCTCTCCCTAGTGTTCAATATAGGAAACTACAACAGTAATCACAAGTCACAGACAGTGAAGCCACTGGTATCGGGTAACTTTAACCGATACTGGTATCAGTATCGGTTAAAGTGCATCGGTGCATCCCTAGTTTTTTTGCCTGTCAGGCTGCAAGAGTAGAGAAGGGGAAAAAGAGTCCTGCCCTCTGGTGGCATTATCAGAGCATTACAAGAGACAAACAAAATGAGCTTCTTCCCAAAACCGTTGTTTCCTGCTTGTCAATAAGGACTTCTGTTATATTTTGATACAGTATTTTTGATATTGAGGTTAGTTTTTTAAACTGTGTATAATGATGTCATTTTTATTCAACATGGGTCCAATTTACAGAAAATTGTAGTTTGTCAAAAAGTGAATGTGTAAACCAAATGACTGGAACATCATTGATTGTGTTTTGTATGCTTTTAATCCAGTCTTAATCTCCAAAGTATTTTAATTAAAATGTTCCAATTAAAAATTTCACACTGGTGTAATAGTGTTTAATCATTAAAGCCTTTCTTCATCATTTCTTTAATCAGTAATAAATTTCACCTCCTGCTGGGGACACTGATGGTGTTGGGGTTGTGGTTAGCTTATAAGACGGAGGTTAGGGTTAGAAACAGTTATCAGACACACCCCCTGTCTCATCCACCAACTGGGCAGTTAAACTGGAGCCAAAGGAAGCTGTTCCATTATCAGCCTCTTTGTTATTTAGTCTAGTGTTGTAAAAAGTCCCGTTTAAGGGAATACAGTGCTGTTGAAGCATTTCACTTTACATTTGCATCATGTTTTGTGGGAGTATTCAACATGAAGCTAAGGACCTAATGCACTGTGATGTGGACAGGCACCAGTTTGCCTACAGGGGGAACTGGTCCACAGAGGAGGCAGTCCCTGTTGCACTGCACACAGCCCAGACACACCTGCATCCTAACACCTATGTCATGATTCTATTCATTGACTTCAGTTCAGCTTTCAACACCATCATCCCAGACAAGCCGATAATGAACTCCATGTCCTGGGACTTCCAACTTCAGTGTGCCTCTGGATCAGGGAGTGTCTCACCAACAGGGTGGTGAGACAAGGGGACTGAACATCATCCACCCTGGTTCTGAACACAGGCACACCACAGGTCTGTGAGCTCAGTCCAGCTCTTTTCACATTATTCACCCATGACTGCACATCCACTCCTCAAACAGGGTTCTGAAGTTTGCAGACGACACCACCGTATGGGTCTTATAACAATGATGGGACCCTCTACAGAGAGGACCTGTCACAGTGGTGTCCATTGAACAACCTGGTCCTCAACACCAGCAAGACCAAGGAGGTGATAGTGGAGTACAGGAAGTCCAATAGGACAGAGCACCGATCTCTCCTCATTCAGGGACAAGTGGCAGAGACAATAGCAGATTCCTGGGCATCCACATCACCATTTTTCAGGTGAAGAAGACCCAAGAAAGACTCTTCTTCCTCAGGAGACTGAAGAGGGCTCTCTTCCTTCAGCTGCTCAGGAACCTCTACAGAGCCATGACTGGGAGCATCCTCTCCCTCAGTATGACTGTTTGGTATAGGAGCTGCACAGTCCAGAACAAAAAGGACTTTCCCAGGTCATAAAAACTGCCAAGTGGATTGTGGGGAGTCCGCTACCAGATCTAGATTCAGTATACTATGGGGGCGGCACTAGCTCAGTTGGGAGAGTGGCCGGTCTGGTAACCGGAGGGTCACCGGTTCAATCCCCAGCTCTGGCTGGGTTAGATTGTCATTGTGTCCTTGGGCAAGACACTTCACCCAACTTGTGTGTGTGAATGTTGGTGGTGGTCAGAAGGGCCGATGGCGCAGAATGGCAGCCTCGCTTCTGTCAGTCTGCCCCAGGGCAGCTGTGACTACAGACATCTGTCGTAGTTTACCACCACCGGTGAGAATGACTGTGTGAATGAATAATGCAACTCTGTAAAGCGTCTTTGAGTGACCTAGGAAAGCGCTATATAAAACTGATGCATTATTATACTCTGGCAGACTGCTGCTGATCCCTTCCACCCAGGTCACAAACTGTTTATACCACTAAATGGTACAGGAGTGTAGAACCACAACCATCAGGCTGAGGGACAGCTTCTTCTCTTTGCCCACTCCCCTTGCCTCTGCTCCTCCTAAGCCCCCTGCAGACACCCCACACCCCTATTCACTGCTCTATAAAGACTGCTAGAGACTTTTTACTCTAATGGGTCAACTGCAGTCTACATTTATTCTGTTATGTGTTCATGCTGCTACGGTTCCTGTTAATCATTCCTGTACAGTAACCAGAAGTACAATGTTGTCAATCAGTAATCAGTGTTTTTATATTTATCTTTTTTACGTTCTTTTTGTTTTTTTCCCCTTTCCCCTTGATTTTTCCACTATTGTGAGCATGGGTTTATAGCAATGACACAGTTATTTTATATTAGTCACTATTATTAGAATTATGTGCCTTTTAAGCTGAGAGCTGATGACCACATTTTGTTTTGCACATGCATAAAGACAAGCCTTATGTTTTATAAAACACCATTAAACTTCACCCTCTGGGGTAAGTTTGTAAAAAAACTCAGTTAGCCAGCAAACTAAATCCTGGTTAATGTAGTGGGCAAAACATAGGGTTAGTATCGCCGGTGTTGGTAGGACTAAGGGTTCTTGAGATCTCTAGAAATGGCCAATAAAGGATCAGATAAAAGGGTTATTCTAGGAAAGTCGTATTGAGCTGACATAACATGCATTATACTCAGTAGCTCCTGCCGCATTGATAGACACCCAACATGGCCTAGCTGGGAGACTTACTTGGATGAGGTTAGTGGTAGGTATAGGGGTGATGAAAACAATGATCAAAGTGATTGGTTAAGGTTAAGAAGGTAGGTGGGGTTTTGTTTAGGGTTGGGAAAGGTGGGTTAGGGTATAGGGGTGATAAGTACGATGATCAAAGTGATCATCCTTTCTTCTGCAGCCCCGACTGTCCTAGAGTAAAGGGACCTTCACCAGGTCACTGTGTTGGGGATGCTGCAAAGGGTCCATGTTGAAAACGTTCACAGTTCTTGATACATTAATGCAAAATGCATGTTTGATGATATGACATTGATATTTGGCTGTGTGCCTATTTTACATTGCTGCCTTCCCATGTCTGGTTCTGCAGGGTGAGTCCTGGTTTAGGGAGGCCTGCCTGCATCAAGTGAGGTTCCTGTAATCTGACTGATGTGTGTGCCCAATATAAAAAATCTGCATCATCATTATAATCATCGTAGTCTTCATCATCAATTTTTTCATTCATCTGCTTTCCATTTTTGAAATTGGTTTCATATAAATATGATCATTAGCATTTAAATTTATAAGAATATAACATGAAAATTATTAATATTTTCAAAAGTGGTAGGAGTTTTTATTTTGCCAGAATTGTCTGATGGTGCAAGTTATTTAAAAAGCCTCTCATGGTTTCAGGACTTTGTTGTGATGACTTTATGTGTCCAGCAGAGGGAGTTTCAGTCCTTCAGGTTGAGATCTGGATGAATTCAACCTGCATCACATGCAGGATGATGGGCATCAAAGTCCATTCGGGCTGATAAACCAGGATGATCAAAGTGATAATCCTTTTTTCTGCCCAATAATTGAGGCTCTGAGTGTCCAAGAGTCCTTGACCTTGACCAGGTTGGTGCGTGGGGGTTCTGAATGATGCTGCAAAGGGCCCGTGTTGAAAACCTTTACAGTTCTGGAGAAAAATATATCAAAATGCAGGTTCGATGATCTGATGTTGAAGTTTAGTTGTGTGTCCTACATATGTTGCAGACAGAAAAGTCAGTGTAGAGGTGATAACCACAATGATGACAGAGGTCATCCTTGTTTCTGCCCAATAATAAGTCATAGCTGGATTATCCACTGGGCATTAAAAGCATGAGTGAACCTTCTGAGCTAAAGTGAAACTTAAAACCCCGTCCTGTGGCTGCATCAGTAGATCACCCTTTTTTAAGTCCCAAGTGGTTGTGTGTCTAACCTATTGCATGGCTAAAAAGGACTTTCACATTTAGAGGTTGAGCTCTTGACCGTTGAAGCTTTAATGCTACCTGCTACATTGTTTTAATTTCTTCATTTTTGGTTCTTTGCTGCAAACCCAGCATCAGCAAACATTTAGAACCGGTTCCTCCGTCCTGTCTGGGTTGAGTCCTTGTGGAGTGCGACATGCCCGAGTGGCTGGTACATGAGTGTAATTAAGATGTGAGGCCGCGATAAGAAATCTCTCAAAAAGTATACAAACCGAGGCAACATGAAACGCTACTGTTTAATTTATGAATGTGCCTTTCACCGTCTAAAGATGTCCTCAGATGTTCTTTAGAAGAAAAACACACAACTCGTCATGCAAATGAGCAGACAACACAAACAAATACGTTAGTCTCCTGGATCAGCGCGTATCGCAGCAAACCAGACGCTCAGATTATCCCGACGTCTGAACAAACATCCCCTCCTCTTCTTTATTCATTGCTTTCCTCTTTAGTTTGTCGCCTTGTTTGTTTGTGCAAAGAGTTTTATTCTGTTCCAACAGCGATCACGCCCATAATTTCTAACTGCAGCCAGATCAAACAGAACTCGAAGGCTGTGGAGGCTTTGAAAGATGTGTTTTGATTCAGACTGAACGATACTAATGTGCCATTAACCTTCTACGACAATGGAGAAAATTAAATGCCCCTATTTGGCTTGAAAAGGTGTGATGGGAGAGGAGATTAGCTTAACTGCCTCGGTGACATATTGTTAGCCCTGGGGAATCATTGTTCTTCAATCTTGTTTGCGATTAGCGGGTGAAGAAACTGCTGATTAGTTAGTGCAATGGTTAATGGGAAACCCAGCAGAAATCACGGTTAAGTTGCTGTTTGGTTCCACAAGTTTTAACCCTAACTTTTCTGATTACGGTGAATTTTTATGTACATTCTCTGTTTCTGCTTGCTTGCATTAAAACAAAACCCTCTCCATGCACACACTCACACACACCCTGTCAACACAGTACCTTTCTGCAGCACAGCTGTCACAGCCTTCACCTGCAGACAGAATAGCAAATGAATTCCTTCTTCACTATGGTTTGTGTTGTTTGCAGGCCCAGAAACCTTTTAATTCTGCATCAACAAACCTGGCATAGCAATGGAGGCCAGCATAATGGATTCCAGAGGGATTCTGAGGAATGAAGTGTCGAATCCTGTAGATCATCTCAGCTGAGGCCACTGAGGGCTTGTTATGTTTGTGCTGTACAAATAAAGTTTGAGTTGTTGTGGTTTCATTAGAGGGTCACAGCTCAGACAGGGCTAATTACAGCACAAAAAGCAGTTTGTTAAACCTCAAAACAGAAAAAAATTACTCAATGTGAAAAATGAAAGCTTAGGAAGCAATAATTCCTTAACAACTTATCTTTACTTTTAGATCACTGCAGAAATTATGAACTGAGTGCATTTTATGTTATTTGTTAAAGACAGGAAAATGGGCAGAAAAAGGGGGCAGGTAACAACGGGACAACTAGTAGGAGGGCAAGATCAGTATATCATGATTTATCGTTTTAACCCAATTTATTTATTTTTACACATCTGGCATTTTATATCTGCTAAAGGCCATAAGAATAGTGGAATTTAGACAATATATGTGTTGAATCAAATAAAAACACATTCATATTCCAGAAAGGTGATCAGAGCAGGGATAGGTAGAGGATCCCTAGCATGACATGTCTTGCCCCTTTGTGTTCAGTCATGCCTGTCTGTTTTTCCATGTTCCTCCTCCTGTGTCCTGCACTAATCCTCCACAGGTGTATCTTCTTTCCCTGATCACCTCCCTCCCTATATGCTGTTTAGTTCAGTCATTCCCTGTTGTTTCCTCCTGTTGCCTACCCAGTTCCTCCTTGAGTTCTGTTCCATGCTGTTACAGTCAAAGCTGTTTTTGAGTTCACCTCGCCTGTTTCTGCCTCCGTCCTCCTGCACTTGGTCCTGCATTTACCCTGACCGTGACACATAGAAACAACATTCTTTAAGGCCAGATTGGATGCATTTTTATATTTATTTGTCTAGAATGAATTTAATAATTTACTTTGTTTTTGTTTGGACAGAATATTAGACAGAGGGAGAAAGAGAGAGAGAGAGAGAGAGAGAGAGAGCTGGGAGTTTCTTCCTGTTCCTGGGGGGTGGGGGGGCTCATCTGTGACGACTCCCTATCAGACCAGTAGGAAGCTTCAGGTGAGGCTTCTCCTGCTCGGTCATGTCCACTGGCCTCTCCATCCTGTTACCATAACGGGTCACCTGACCTGCATTGAATAAACAGGACTGCTAAGACTTCATAAGAATACTACTAAAATAGCATTTAGCTTAATAGCACTTCATAAACGGTTCCTATGTACACATAAAACATCCATAAATAAATTGTTGACATGTTGAATTAGAATTTTTTTTGCTGCTTCCATTTACATTTAGTTACTCTGTAATTTACTATCCTTGTGGTTTATATCTTGAAAGAAATAAAAATTCTTTATTGATCTTCCTTCAGGTCAGCTGTCTCTCCAGGTGTAAGCTCATCATCCATACATCACAGTTTAAACTGTGTCTAAAGCACATTCATTTATTTTATTCACTTATTATAAACTGGTAAAGCAAGCGATGTTTATTCTGATGTTTGTGTTTTTATTCTGCTGGTCAAAAGGCAGCCTTGTTTTGTCCCATGGGTCCTAATTATAAGTTAATCCAAACCCAATGATGTAACTTGATATATTTTTTAGATGAATATGTAAAAAATACCAACTAAAAGAAAAATATAACATTTTCTAAACCATTTCCAGGACTCCAAATAGAACAGTCCTGTCAGAGCTGATCTCCTCTCTAAAGGAGTTTTCAGAGATGAAAAGTGGAGAATGTCTGCAGAGCGGGGAGATTTGGTGAGGTGGGACTTTCTCCACACTTCATACAGAGCAGGCACATTCTCATGAATTTAAATCAAGCTGAGTGGTGACTGTGCACGGGAGATGGGACACGAAGTAAAAACTGTAGTGGATGAGTCTCCCAACCTGTTTGTAATGGTGACTGTTTTTGAAAATACCATATTGTCGATTGGTTGAAAAAGAACAAGCCCAGAAAAGTGTGTGAATCCTTGGCTGTTGTCAGCACTCCCAGGCTGAACTACTGCATTCACACCCGCCTTCTCAGTTATTTCTACTTCCTTTTTCAAAGTTATTTTAAAGGAAATCTCTGGGAAACCGCTGCAATATTCTGAAGAGATGGTTGAGGCAAAGATTGGAGCAAAACAACTCTAAGACATTATATTAGGAACACTCAGAAGAAACGAAAACTGTGAGGGATTTTTTGGGGTGGTGGTGGGTTTTTCAGTTTTTTAAAATAAAGCCAAAATTTCAAGTTTAAAGGTAAAACATTGATAGAAATGGCAAAAGTGTTGGGGAAAAAAGCATTATGTTGAAAAGATAAAGGGGAAATTTCACGTAAATAACCAAAATATGATTGTCAGAATGAAGTCAACACTCATTCATTTTCTGAACTGCTTTATTGTAAATGTTCTGTACTTGTAGAGTGCTTTTCGTCCAAAGACTCTCAAAGCACTTTACACCACATTCAGTTATACACCCATTCACACACATTCACACACTGGTGATCAGCTACATTGTAGCCTCAGCTGTCCTGGGGTACACTGACAGAGGTGGGGGTGCCATACACCAGCAGCACCAGGTCCCTATGACCACCACCAGTAGTGACCCAGCCAGAGCTGGGAACTGCCCCTTTATCCTCCACTGAGGGTCACAGTGCAAGAGGCAGCGGACACCTTAGACAGGTCGCCAGTCCATCACAGAGCCACATAAAGACATCAGACAAACAACCAGTCAGACAGGGACAATTTAGAGTCAATAATTAACAGAACCTGTGTGTTTTTGGTCTGTGGGAGGAAGCCGGAGTACTTGGAGAAAACCACATGTGAATGGGGAGAACCGGGAAGCAAGCCCACAACCTCCTTGTTAGGGTTAGTGGTTAGTCACTTTCTGGTACGTGTGCTTGTCTGAGACTCTTATTGTGAAGGATTAAAGGCAACATTCATGCCACAGTATACAGTATAGCATCATAAACACAAAAAGCAGACTATAACTTTACATGTTACACTTCTTCCTTTACATTTAAATTTTATTCTGAAAATATAAAAGAAAAATTCTTGATGTTTTAACTTTCTTATTCAACATTTTGACTTTGGGCTGCTCAGTGGTGCCTTCCAAGTCCCTCCTGGATGTTCGAGCTTCTTACCCTATCCCTAAGGCTAAGCCTGGCCACCCTGTGCAGGAAACTCATTTTGGCTGCTTGTATCCATGATCTCGTTCTTTCTTTCGGTCATTACCCAAAGCTCATGACCATAGGTGAGGATTGGGACGTAGATCGACTGGTAAATCGAGAGCCTTGCTTTCTGGCTCTGCTCCCTCTTCACCACAATCTCCCACTCCCTCCTTCCCTCACTCATCAAACAAGACCGCGAGATAATTATGTTCAAGGCTAGAAATAAGTCACTGCCAACACAGTTACAGAAGTTTTTTGTTTTGATCACAAATAATGAAAAAAGTAGAAAGAAATCTGAGTTTAAAAGAATATTTGCTCGTACTACATTAAAGCAAATGCGCATTTCAATATATGGTGTAAAATTATGGAATAACCTGGATGATGATTTAAAAAAATTTGCAATTTCTGATCAATTTAAAAAAATGTATAGAGAAAAAATGCTAAAATCCTATGATCTTGTGAGTTAATGATAGAGGATTGATATGTTTTAGTTCTGGTATTGTTTGTGAAGAAAAAGCTGTTTACTTTTTGTCTATAAGGCCATTTTGTAATTTATTCTGTCTTTAGTTGAAGGGGGTAGGTTATATAAGATTTTTCTTCTTCCTCCTCCTTTTTCACTCAAATGATTTGTATTCTGGTTGGTATTTTGTATTTTGATTTGACGTTTGTATATTGAATTTTTTGAGTGAAATAAACTTTTTGAATTTGAAATTTGGTACTTAAACTCCTCCACCTGAGGCAGGACCTCTCTCCTAGTAAAGTAAGTAAAGTTTATTTATATAGCACCTTTTAGTTACAGACAAAAATCACAAAGTGCTTCACAAAAAACAGAATTAAACATGATTAAAAGACAAAGAACCAAAAACATCAAGATAAACTAAAAGACTATAAAAACAACAAAGGACAGATAAAACAAGTAGAATCAACAAAATAAATAAAACATATCATTACAGAAATGTTTAAACACCAATAAAATAATTTAGAATTCAAAAAGAGAAAATATGTTTTTCTTACAATCAGATGTAGCGCTCCTGTGGCAAAATAGTGACATTACAACAACCTTTGAAATAGGCTTTTCTTACAATCAAATGTTGCCCTCTTGTGGTGAAATAGTGACATTACAACAACCTTTGAAATAGGCTTTTCTTACAATCAAATGTTGCCCTCTTGTGGTGAAATAGTGACATTACAACAACCTTCGAAATAGGCTTTTCTTACAATCAAATGTTGCCCTCTTGTGGTGAAATAGTGACATTACAACAACCTTCGAAATAGGCTTTTCTTACACTCAAATGTTGCCCTCTTGTGGTGAAATAGTGACATTACAACAACCTTCGAAATAGGCTTTTCTTACACTCAAATGGTGCCCTCTTGCGGTGAAATAGTGACATTACAACAACCTTTGAAATAGGCTTTTCTTATAATACGATGTTGCCCTCTTGTGTAGAAATAGTGACATTACAACAACCTTCAAAATTGGCTTTTCTTACAATACGATGTTGCACTCTTGTGGTGAAATAGTGACATTACAACAACCTTTGAAATAGGCTTTTCTTACACTCAAATGTTGCCCTCTTGTGGCGAAATAGTGACATTACAACAACCTTTGAAATAGGCTTTTCTTACACTCAAATGGTGCCCTCTTGTGGCGAAATAGTGACATTACAACAACCTTTGAAATAGGCTTTTCTTACACTCAAATGGTGCCCTCTTGTGGAGAAATAGTGACATTACAACAACCTTTGAAATAGGCTTTTCTTACAATACGATGTTGCCCTCTTGTGGTGAAATAGTGACATTACAACAACCTTCAAAATAGGCTTTTACTTACATTCAGATGTTGCCCTCTTGTGGCGAAATAGTGACATTACAACAACTTTTGAAATAGGCTTTCTTACAATCAAATGTTGCCCCTTTGTGTAGAAATAGTTACATTACAACAATCTTTGAAATAGGCTTTTCTTACAATACAATGTTGCCCTCTTGTGGTGAAATTGTGACATTACAACAACCTTCGAAATAGTCTTTTCTTACAATACAATGTTGCCCTCTTGTGGCGAAATAGTGACATTACAACAACCTTCGAAATAGGTTTTTCTTACAATACGATGTTGCCCTCTTGTGGTGAAATAGTGACTTTACAACAACCTTCGAAATAGGCATTTCTTACAACCAAATGTTGCCCTCTTGCGGTGAAATAGTGACATTACAACAACCTTTGAAATAGGCTTTTCTTACACTCAATTGTTGCCCTCTTGTGTAGAAATAGTGACATTACAACAACCTTCAAAATTGGCTTTTCTTACAATACGATGTTGCCCTCTTGTGGTGAAATAGTGACATTACAATAACTTATGAAATAGGCTTTTCTTACAATTCAATTTTGCCCTCTTGTGGCAAAATTGGGTCATTACAACAACTTTTAAAATAGGCTTTTCTTAGAATCAGATGTTGCCCTCTTGTGGTGAAATAGTGACATTATAACTACCTTCGAAGTAGGTTGTCTTACAATATGTTGTTGCACTCTTTTGGCGAAATAGTGACATTACAGCAACCTTTGAAATAGGCTTTTGTTACAATCAGATGTAAGTAGTAAGTAAGTAAAGTTTATTTATATTTCACGTTTCACAGACATAAATCACAGCGTGCTTCACAAAAAACAGAAATAAACATGATTAAGAGACAAAAAACCAAAAGCATCAAAATAAAAATAAAAGACTGTTAAAACAAATGAAAATACTAATGGACAGATTAAAATTTCTTAGAAAGTAAATAAAAGACCATAAAAACAAACTAAAATAATCAATCAAATTAAAAATATCACTAAAATACATAATGATTGAGGTACAAATAGTAATGGTTAAACAACACCAATAAAAGAACATAAAATATTTTATTAAAAGCAGTTTTAAGTAATTGGATCTTCAACTGCTTTTTAAAGGAGTCCAGACTGTCTTTACAGCGTAAAACTGAAGGAAGGTCATTCCAAAGTGGAGGTGCGACAGACTGGAAGGAGCGATCACCTCGACTTTTAAATCTGGTCCTTGGAACTGTTAGGAGATTCTGGTCTGTGGACCTGAGAGCTCGGGTTGGAGCGTACGGCTTTATCAGTTCAGTAACATAAAGAGGAGCTTGACCATGTAGGGCCCTGAAAGTTAGAGTCAGGATTTTAAAATGAACTCTACATTTAACAGGTAACCAGTGCAAAGACTTCAGAATAGGAGTGATGTGATCTTTCCTGTTTGCTCCAGTGAGGAGCCTCGCTGCAGAGTTCTGGACCAGCTGAAGGCGGTCAAGGGCTTTTTGGTTCAAACATGTGAAAAGTGTGTTACAGTAATCTAGACGGGAGGAGATCAAAGCATGAAGAACCATTTCCAGTTCAGGTTTTGACACCAACTTTCTCACTTTGGAAATATTTCTCAGATGATAAAAGCAGTTTCTGACCAGCTGTTTTGAGTGACCTTCAAGAGACATTGATTGGTCGAAAATAACACCCAGATTCCTCAGGTTTGACTTTACAGCAGAACTTAAATGTCCAATATGTTGACTGATCAGAGGGACCATCCTATCAGGGGCAACACTCAGACATTCAGTCTTTTCAGGGTTTAACTGAAGGAAGTTCTTTTCTAACCAGTTAGTAGCTGACAGACACTCCAGTAGTTCAGACAGTTTGTAGAACTCTGAGTCCTTGAAGGAGCAGTACAGCTGAATGTCATCTGCATAAAGGTGGTAGGAGACATTGTGACATCTACTAATGATCTGTCCAAGAGGATGGATATATAGTAAAAACAGGAGTGGACCCAGAACAGAGCCTTGGGGTACCCCACAGAACAGATATGTAGTATCTGACATGATGTTGTTTATATGGACACTGAAACTTCTGTTTGAGAGGTACGATCTGAACCAGTCTAAAAGACTCAGGGTCCCAGTTGGACCCTAATAAACATGAAGAACTGTGACTGGGACTCAATTAATACAGTAAAAAAAAAAGCATGGAATTTCCTTCATAAAACATTAAGAAATGAAAACATTAGAGTGTAAAGACTCCCACACTAACAAACATCACGCTTCATCTGCTGTCAGAAATACATCATGAAGAGTAATTTGACTCATAATATCGAAACGTTTTCTGCCTGGAGCTGTGATGCATGAAGCCCTGCTGGATGGCCAATCAGAGGCAGCTTCTGTTTGCATTAATTACTCATTATGATGGGATATTTCTTGGTTAATGAGATGCAATGGACTGTTGTGTTTTCTTTTGCTTTTGCAATTAATCATTTGATTGTTAGTTTAACGAGAATGGTATTGTGTGTTCCTCTCTTGTTGTCTGAAAGTCGGGTCATTAGACTTGTCTGACTGCAGAGGCGTGCCTCTGCAAATCTAAAGCACCACTGAAGCATTTACTTCACATGACGTTCTTTTGAGGACTCAAAAGAGGGTCCCTTTATTTCTTAACTAATAAAATGAGGCCAAATTACAACTGGAAGAGGAAAATGATGAAAAAAGACCTTCTTTGAATGCATAAAGAGCCTAAAGGTCTTTGTAGGTCCCTGAAGGCTTACTGATGCCTCTGTTGTCGGAGCTCTTATGCTGCACATACATCCTACTATGCGGATGTAACAACCTGACAGCAATGTTTGCAGAGCGTTTCAGAGAGAGACCTCCGGCCTCGAGGAAGACATGACAAAGCTGAACTCCTGCTGAGTCTGAGCTTAAAAAATAAGAGGCAAGAGACATGACAAAGGGTGACATCTCTAAAGGCAGACGGCGGCTACGTCAGTGTCAACAGTGAAGTCTGCAGCTAAATCAAACTACGAGAGTTTTTACTCTGGTTCACAGAATGGGTTTCAAGAATGGAGTAAGGCCTGCATTACGCCATGTTTTAGGCGAACGAGCAGGAAAACATAACACCATACAGGATTACAGAGATAAGGGTTTATCATTATTGCAAAGCTTTTTGTACAGATTTAAAACTAAATATTCAAATGTTGTCCAGGACAAATGAAATCCCTATAATACATTGTCAGTAGCTATGCATCCACATGCATCGACACTGGAACAGGTGTGAAGTGTCCACTTGGACCCCCAATGGAGATCAGCTCCAGAGATGAAGGCCTCTGAAGCTGCAGCAGCACAGGAGCTTCCAGGGGCTGCTACCTCCTGATTGAAGTCCTCTGCTGTGTCCATGGTGGTCGGTTCCTTCTGTCATGGTGTGGGGTAGTGCAGAACCCAAATACAGGAGGATTAATGCATGGAGACACAAGGAACACAGAAACACAGGCACAAACTGGACACAAGGGGGCAGGACATGACACCCACAATGAGATAAAAAAATCAAAGGTTGAACATTCCTTGAAGAATGCACGTTGCCCACCACCTTTCATGACTAGAGCTTCAAACTAAGATCATCTTCTGTTGCAAAATCATAAAGTCACATCTAATATGTTATGCACAAACTCCCATGATAATGGAGGATCTTATGTGAGCATCAGATTCAAAATGCAAACAGAATTTATTATATGCCAGTGCTAACTTGTCATGACATGCAGAAAGTTTAGCAATTAGCACTCGTTTTAGCACAAACTGAAGACAGACACAGCAAGGGGTGGAATCATTTCTCAGTGTGATCTGCAGGTCTTAATGAATGAAGAACACAGTCTCTTCTCCTCAGGAGGAGTCACATTCAGGATTAAACTTCTAACTGTACACCAACAAAGACTAAAGGTGCTTTCAAACCAGCAGGACAGTCAGGGGGACTCAGTTCAGTTTGATGGAGGAGACGGAGGAGATGGAGGAGTTTTGTTTTACCACTGAACCTATGAGCTCAGACCAAACCGCCTGGTCAACATCATGCAGTTACAACAGCTGCTCACTTAGGGGGATGCTGTCGGAAATGAGCTGATGAAAATAAAAACATGAAGAAGAAGAAAACAATAACACTATAGGATGAAGTCTACCTGGTGCTGTTACAGCTCTGAGCTGCAAAAATAACGTGGTGATTTTGTTCTGTAGCATCAACACTGTTTTCTATGGTGCTGATCAAAGGAGCCCTACATACTCTTTCAAGTTGAACATGTCAAATAAAAAACACCTAAATGATACAAACCCCTCAGTGTGTGATGGGTATCCTTCAGCTCTTTCTTTACAGAAGCTGGTCTCTGATTTTTCTTTCTACAACGATGAACAGGTTGGGAGGGAGAGAAGAACCCAGACATGGCTGAAGACAACATTTTATAAATGACTTTCATTTAATGATTATTTATCTATTTTACTCTTGTGTGATGAGGTTGTTTTATGGGTGGATAGTCGTTGGTGTTTTATTAATGTTTTTAGCCCAAAGACTACAGATATAGAATTGACAGCTGACCCTGGTACAGGAACCCGTTCTGTAGGTGTCTCCTATTAATAAACTAAACTAAACTCGTTGATCATGGTTGGTGACAGAGGTTGGCAGAAAATTGAGCTTTTTATTAAAACTTATTCCTTTGTTTTAGATTTTTATTAAATAACTTTATTTTCAGTCAACTGTCTCCATGGTACATGAATGTTGGTATAAGTTGAAAATCCCCCCTTGAACTTTTGACATAGAGTTTTAATGGATGCTAGAAATCCTTGAAAATGCTTCAATTTTGATGTTGTATTTTAAAGATTTGTAAAATGTTAGAATTTTAATAAAGTGCTTAAAACTAGAAATACACCAAAATAATTGCTGGTGATTGTAATCAATGAATATTCTGTATGAGTGGCTTAACGGGTTACCAGCTGGTCTGAAACTCAAAAATCTATTTTTTGGAGGTTTTAAAGCTGTTCTGTGTAATCTACAAATCAGCTAGGTATAGCTAGCTAGCTTACACAAACACAGTCCCAGAACTCTCACCCCTCCCTCGCCTCGCCTCACCTCCTCTCACCCCTCCCGTCAGCTATAATCCCTATGCCCCCCCCTCCCAGACATGGGAACGTGCATTACCACAGTAACAAGAGAGAGCAAAACACCAGCTGTTGAAACGTTCCCCCAGGTTTTTTCCTCTTTCTATGTCCAAACATTTTTTTGTTTAATGCTAGCTGAAAATGTGTTTTTCTTTTTGGGACTCTGTTATTTTTTAAAATAAAATTGAAGCAGTAGCAGACTTATGTCTCTATCCGTCTCTCACTTCCGGGATGTTCTGCTGCAAAATGCGTCAGCACGCATGACTGGAGGATCCAAGGAAGTATGGAAGTGCAGCGGTTCGGCGAGACAGACAACCAGATTGTCCAATAGTGTCTTTCGGCTCAAAACCTATGATTGTCTGAGGTTTATAGATAACTGCGAGACAACCACTTTATTCATTTATTTATTTTTTTTTAATTGCCACAATCTATTTATAGCTATACTATGTTAGAACTTGTTAAGAGCTATGCAAAAATGTTTTAAGCTAATTTGTTTTCCAAATTTGCTATAGCAGCTTTAACTTTAACAATCACAATTTTTAAATTAGTCAAAAAATAAATAAAAACAGATGAGTTCTGTTAGTCATATATTTGAGATGAATCTGAATCAGAAACAGACTGTATCATTGGTCTCATCTGAACAAAATCAGAAACTGGTATCAGCAGTCATCAGTGTGAGCTAAAGAAGTGAGAAAATCATTTTGAGCATATACCTACTGTTAGGTATAAGTCATCATTAATGGTGGCTACTGGAAAGTCATGAAAAGGTGTAAGGACACTGTAGACATATAAAGGAAACATTTTCTAACCTCTGTGGTCACTTCACACCTTAGATTTGCCTGTGAGACCTGGAGGTCACAGAGTGATGCTACTGTTACTCACATGGTTTGGAGTGTGAACTGCTGAGAAGCTGCTCTGAGACAAAAAAAAGTCAGGGCAATTCACACCTTTATACGAACGAATCCCTGCTCTCACATGAGAAAAGGCAAGTTTAAATGACACAATGACTTTTCCAAAACTGAAGAAAAAGTTTGTCTTCAGTTAAGACTGAAAAGTGAACTGACCTCTAATTCTCTCTACCGTGCAGCTCCTCATTCCAGGTTTAGTCCCAGTTCAACATTTAAATTTATAGCTTTTCATTTATGTTGATTTAGATTCCCGTTCAACCAGGAAATAGAATTACTGAGAGTTCAAACAAGGGCAAATGGAAAGGAAATCCACTTCCCTTCCAGGATTAACTGTTCACCTGTTGAGTAGAATTTAGTAAACTTGTCATGCGGTACTGAAATAATTAGCAGAAGACTTTCACCACCTGAATATAAAGTATAGCACATTGTGGCCTAGAGCCAGAGTGCAGCTGTGGCTATGATGTCACTGCATTTTCCCCTCAGTAGTTTCACCAATATCCAGCAATCACTGAATTGTTCCCACCATCCTATCCAAGGGTGCAGAAATCGCTCTGAATCCCCACTAGTAATACGTGCAGCCCAGTGGACCGAGGTGGAGCGCTGCTGTACGCGATGTGGGCGGACGGACCTGTGTCCAGGGGAAGGAGGTGTATCTGGATCAACTGGGGTGCACGCTGCAGTCCGTGCTCAGACACGCGTCCTACCCCCAGAGAGAGGAACGCGCCTGGTGGTGGTAACTTTGGTCCGGCGGCCCAGACTGGGCTGGTCCGGTCTCGATGTAGTTATGAGACATATGAATACTGCAGTCAGAGGCAATCATGCGTAATTGATCCACTGCGCAGCACTCTAGACTCCGGACAGGGTGATAGAGTTCTCCAGACACTCCAGACTGGCTGATCAGCTGGTTATTTAAATCAGTCTGGATTTATGATCTGAACTGGGCCCAGTATCAGTACTGAACCATCAGAACCACGCGATCCTCTGCAGCTTAAAGGAATGAAATGATGCTGCTGAAAATGTCATTATCAGTTTAAAAATTAATAAGTGACGGGTAAAAAAGTAGATTATGACCAGAACTTTTTAGTCAAAATGATGCAAAACAAAAAAGTCTAGCACAACCTCGGATTTACATGACTTCAATTCATGTTTTTGTTTTGCTTTGGTACCAAAATTGGTACCGAGAACCATGGATTTTCTCTGGTATCGACACCGAATACCGAAATTTTGGTACCGTGAAACACTATTCCCCCCCCAAAGGTTCTGTTTTGATCTCATCTGACCTCATGACCTTCTCCCAGACCTCCTCTGGATCATCCAGATGGTCTCTGTGTCACGATGCTGTGGCTGTGATCAGGCAGAAGGACCCAAGGTGCTGGTAAGCAGGAGGCAGGAGACGGAGGTAATCCAAAAATGAAGGTTTTATTAAATGAACTGGACTATGACTAGAAAAAACAAAATCAGGAACAGAACCAAGGACTAGGACTAAGACTGAGACAAGTAAGGTGACTATGACAAAACAGAACAGATGAACCGAGGACGAGACAAGAAACAGAAGGGTTTAAATACTGTGGTAGAAATCAATGGAACAAGAAACACCTGGAGATACTTGACACGTGAGGGAGGGGCGAGAGCAGGAGCCAGGAACAACAGGGGAAACAGACAAGACTAACCAGACCAGACAAGAACTAAAACAGAACGGACAGGGGATCATGACATAACCCCTCCCACAAGGGGCGGATCCCAGACGCCCAAACAGGAACCAGGCAGGGAGGGAGGAGGGGGACCAGGCAGGAGGGCCGAAAGCAGCCCGGCATGACGGGGCTCAGGGGGGCGGCCCGGAGGCAGCCCGGCGTGACGTGGCCATGGACCCGGCGCGGGCTCAGGGGGGCGGCCCGGAGGCAGCCCGGCGTGACGTGGCCTTGGGCCCGGCGCGGGCTCAGGGGGGCGGCCCGGAGGCAGCCCGGCGTGACGTGGCCTTGGGCCCGGCGCGGGCTCAGGGGGGCGGCCCGGAGGCAGCCCGGCGTGACGTGGCCTTGGGCCCGGCGCGGGCTCAGGGGGGCGGCCCGGAGGCAGCCCTGCATGACGAGGCTGAGGCTCGAGGTCTGGACCCGGCGCGGACCCACGGACCCCGGGACCAACAGGACGTTGAGCAGGAAGACTTGGGCTTGGTGCAGGACCCTCTGGAACATGGCAGGGCTCGGGACCCTCAGGAACATGGCAGGGCTCGGGACCCTCAGGAACATGGCAGGGCTCGGGACCCTCAGGAACATGGCAGGGCTCGGGACCCTCTGGAACATGGCAGGGCTCGGGACCCTCTGGAACATGGCAGGGCTCGGGATCCTCAGGACTTTGACAGGACACAGGATCCTCAGGACTTTGACAGGACACAGGATCCTCAGGACTTTGACAGGACACAGGATCCTCAGGACTTTGACAGGACACAGGATCCTCAGGACTTTGACAGGACACAGGATCCTCAGGACTTTGACAGGACACAGGATCCTCAGGACTTTGACTGGACACAGGACCCTCCTCTACACAGCAGGACAGACCGTCAGCCGCGACCTCCTTCAGCGCTGTCAGGTAAGCCCTCTGAACAAAAGCGTAGCGGCTCTTTAGGGCTGGCACAGCTCTCAGTCCCGGATGGGACGTGAAGAGGGAGTTTAGCAGCTGGACGGCCCGCAGCCTCTGGTGGGGACATGAGGGCACAAAAAAAACGTCAGTCCAAGTGTCAGTGATAAGCTGGCTCACCTCATCAATGACCTCTTCCGAGAGAGGTGGCACAGCTCTGTGACCGGAGGCTGCGGGTACGGCAGCGGCGGAACCGGAGGCTGCGGGTACGGCAGCGGCGGGACCGGAGGCTGCGGGTACGGCAGCGGGCTTCTCCTTGGTCGGGGGCTGCTGGAATCGGAGCTCCTTCCGGGCTCGAGGCGGCAGCTGCACCTTGGCTTGGGTCTGGGGCGGCGGAGGCGTGGAGCTGGGTCTATGGGACCGCCGACGACGTGAGGACATGACCCCGCTGAACAGGTTCGCGGAGGACGGCGGGACGCCGCCAGCGATACCTCTCCGACGTTGGGGCTTGATGGCCAGACGTGTGCCCCAGAACGGCGACCTCATCTCCTCCTCCAGCTCCTTAAACTCCAGGAGCGTCAAGAACTCACCAGCTGGGTCCAAACGTTTGGCTCGGTTCATTCTGTCACGGTGCTGTGGCTGTGATCANGGCAGAAGGACCCAAGGTGCTGGTAAGCAGGAGGCAGGAGACGGAGGTAATCCAAAAATGAAGGTTTTATTAAATGAACTGGACTATGACTAGAAAAAACAAAATCAGGAACAGAACCAAGGACTAGGACTAAGACTGAGACTGTGACAAGTAAGGTGACTATGACAAAACAGAACAGATGAACCGAGGACGAGACAAGAAACAGAAGGGTTTAAATACTGTGGTAGAAATCAATGGAACAAGAAACACCTGGAGATACTTGACACGTGAGGGAGGGGCGAGAGCAGGAGCCAGGAACAACAGGGGAAACAGACAAGACTAACCAGACCAGACAAGAACTAAAACAGAACGGACAGGGGATCATGACACTCTGATAAACTTCAGATGGACCTGGACATGTCCTGGCTTCAGCAGGAGGACCTACTGCAGGATTTTAATTCAAGATGGTGTAGTGTGTTACTATGGTAACCTTTGACCCTGTGGTCCCTGCTCTCTTCAGGTCACTGACCAGGTCCTCTCTTGTAGTTCTGGGCTGATCCCTCACCTTCCTCATGATCATTGATTATCCACCAGGCCAGACCTTCATGGAGCTCCAGTCTGAGGGAGATTAACAGTCATCTGGAGTTTCTTCCATTTTTTAATAACTTTTTATCCCTTATTCATTCAGTAATCCCCCACTGAGATTAAGAATCTATTTTAAGGGAGACCTGCAATAATTGCTCCAACAGTTGTTGCTTCTCAACAAGCTGTCAGCCCGTTGTCCTGTAGCCCATCCCAACCTTGTGTAGATCTACAGTTTAGTCCCTTAGACAGCTCTTTGGCCTCCATGGTGGAGAGGGTGGAGTCTGATTGAGTGTGTGGACAGGTGTCTTTTATACAGGTAACCAGTTCAAACAGGTGTAATTAGAGGCATTGAGTGGAGGACAGGAGGGCTTCTTAAAGACCAACTAGCAGGTCTGTGAGAGCCTTGCTGGTTGGTAGAGGATCAAATACATATTTACCCAACTGTTCACGTATTAAAATATGATATAATCTGTGTTTTACATTAATAATCCATTAAACACAATGTGTTTGTTGTTTTGGAAAATCTGAGAAGCCACTTGAGAGTCAAAAGAGACGATTCTTTTTAGTGAGAAGAGCCAAAACACCCAGCTCCTTTGAAAGAGCCATAATTCCCATCACTTGTTTACATTAGGTCACTAAAGGGGGAAGCAGATAATCAACATTCATTTCAGTCGGAGGATAAAACACAGGGGGAACTTAACAGTCTGGTGAGGAGTAGTGACATAGCTGTAGTTCACAGAATGTCTGCAGGTGTGATAGCGCCACCAGCAGGTGCAGTGCAGACCGAACAGAGAGGAAAATAATGAGAGGGGAGAAGGGGCTCCTCTATCCCCAGATCCCATCAGTGCAAGATGCCTCAGTGGCTATCTGGAGCGGTGTTAGTGGCTGAAACACAAGTCTGGTTCTTAGAACTGGAACAGAAAGATTAACACAGTAGAATCCTTTCCACATGAAGCCAATGCTTTTGATTAAATCAATTTGCTTTAATATGATAATCACTGAAGTGACTCAGCATAAACTAGCACTAAATCATCACTTCAAACACCTTTAAATGTGCTTTCTAGCGCCGCCTCATCATCGCTAGCAGAAACAGAAGGTTTTGTTAAAAAAAGAAGAAAAAGCTTGTATTTTCTTTTTTAATTATCCTCAGAGAGACAGGCTGTGAACATGGACAGCAGAAGTGACAGTGTTGGGAATAATTAAGTACACATGTCTTTTCTGTTTGCTCAGGTCCTTCAGAGTGTGTCTAAAAACAAACTAAAGCAACATTCAGGTCCAGAGGGAGCAGGTGAAGGCCGCCGGTGCTGCATGGCAGCTGACGTCTCGTCAAGAGGTGAACCACGAAGTGTGACAGCGGTTTCTGATTCTTGTGAAAAAGCTCGAACCAGCACATCACTACTGCATGCATTTTAAATGGAACAAGAATTTAAGTTTGGCCTCGGAGGTGAAGTCCCAACAGAGGCCACACAGGCGGTGTACAACCACAGTCTAAATCTCCTCATTTAACAACCTGAGCAGCAAATGTTCTGCAGGAGCAAACACTCTCCTAAGAGGAGTTTTCACCATGCAGATGGTGCGTGACTTTCATAAAAGCCTTAACAAATGGAAGGAGTAAATGAAGTGGACAGTTCCTCCCAACCGGAACATCCAGCAGGTTCTACAATCTGGGGAGAAAATAGGATCACATCTAGTTCCACTGGTCCAAGGAAATAATGACAACATGAAAAAGGATCCTGCAGCTACTAACTTTGTTTCTAAAGGAAACCCAATAGTCTCAGTATGAGTCAGACGAGGGTCCCTCTCCCTCTGGGTGTCTGAACTCCACAGATATCTTCTTCTTCTTTTAACTTTATTTAGACAGAAGGAATTCTAAACCATGCTGGTCCATGATTCAGTGAAAACTCACATCTTAAATATTGTAAGCACGAATTCTTTAACTTGTTTGATGGAAATGTAACAATTCAAATTAGGTGAAAATGCTTGCATTATCTCTGTTTCCTCTAAAAATGTTGGGAATCAAATTAAACGGATGAAAACGGACATCAGATAGAACACAGAGGGTTTCTGTTGATTACACGCTGCAGCTTGACAAACAACTGTTTATGCAAAGCATTGAGTAATGTCCCACCAGGACAATCTATTTGGACAAATGTGTTTAGAGATTACTTTTATTATGTTTGACATCACTTATATCAGTTACCAATGTTTTTACAGTAGTTTAGGAGCAGCTGTGTCCAGAAATTGCAGGGTCAGTGTTTGAACTCCAGGTCCAGGTCAGGAGGGCCACCAGGGATGTTGGGCCCCATGACAAAAGATCAAACTGAGCCCAGTGGCTGCTCGTCCATAGAGATTAGAAACATTTTTAGGCCCCCTGACAGTCGTGGGCCCTAGAATCATCCTAATTTCCCCCCCTTTACGGCATCCCTAACTTCAATAGGGTTTATGCACGGTCACTTCCTGGTTGCGATAGACGCTGCCCCTCCCTTCCGGTTCAACGCTGTTCCCACACAAACTGGACAAAATGGATTTTTTTACCCGTTTTCTTCAAGACCTGCCGCGCATCACGGTAAACGATGTCCACCGGATTTTTGAAAAACACACAGAGACGTCTGTGAGCAAGCGGGTGAAGGACTTTAAGCTGTATATAACCAGCTTTATTCATGAAATTGAAGGTAAGCTAACAGCGTTAGCTCGTAGCTTCCATCATCAAAAAACAGTGAGACAAATCTATATAGCAGTGAACGGTGAACTATATAGCAACACACGAACGGCGCCGCGCCTCCTCCTTTAGCCTCCTCCATTAGCCTCCTCCACTCGGCTCTTTGACTACTGTGCTGCAAAGTGTCGACTGCAGACACGGTGTGGTTAGAAATGATCACGTTTTCTCTTCTTAAGTTCACAATCCTTCCTTTTTGTAGTTATTTATTCAGTGGAAATGTGTGAAAACGGACTGATGAATTCTATTCAGCTGATGCGGTACACAACGGAACACAGCAGTGTTCAGCTGTTGAGGCTTCCTGTCACTGATACTTATATTATGGCTTCATTTCTTAGTGCTATAATATATATATCATACTGTACTATACTATACTATTACTCGTTCTGATTGTAAACAATATCTTTAGCTGGAAATGCACTCTAACTCTGGAAATCTTCACGTTTCAAATGGAACCGGAAATGGTCCCGTGAGTTAATTTTAAACCGGAAGTTCTACTAAGTACTCTGTGCATAAAGCCTATTATTGATACACAGAAAGAAATGTGTCTGCTTCCATCCATCCATCCATCCATCCATCCATCCATCCATCCATCCATCCATCCATCCATCCATCCATCCATCCATCCATCCATCCATCCATCCATCCATCCATCCATCCATCGATAGATAGATAGATATAGGTACTATAGCTTTATTCCAGTTAAGAAACTGAAACATAAAACCATAGTCTGTGCCCCAAAACAGGAACCCTAATCCTCAAACAGACAACTCTTTAGCGGGTCTAGGTTAAAGACCCGTGCTCAGCTTTGAAAATTCAATAAAGACCAACAATTTACAATATTCAGTAGAAATAGCTCTCAAAGTACTACAGTATAGCATCTCTTCAATGAATCCATATCACCCACTGCCTTTGATGACAAAGTTTTAAACTAACATCATTTTATGTTGAGGAATAAATAAATTCCACATACAGTACCTGAGGTTTTGGCTTTTTGAGTTTGAGATATTTTTGTTTTCTTTGGCCAGTCGGCTGTGGCAGCCATCTTGATTCAGAATGACTTCTAATGTGAATCCAACACATTTCAGTTTCAAAGAAAACCCGAGTAAATACAAAATGCAGTTTTCAAATGATTTCATTTATAAATGGGTAAAAAAGCTATCCAAGTCACCTTGGCTCTATGTGAAAATGTTATTGACCCTTAAACCAAATAACTGATTTTAATACCCCGGGAGGCAAAAACTGCAATCAGGCGTGTTTGATGACTGGGCAGGATTCTCTCACATCCCTGTGGAGGAATTTTGGCCCGCTCTTAATTACTGAATTGTTTTATTTCATCCAAACTGGAGGGTTTCCCAGCAAGAGTCGATTACAGAAGATTTAGCTCAATTTCTGTAAAACTGTTAGCTAATGTTGATAAGCTGCATCTTAAATCAGCTGTGTTTTAGATATAAAGCATCAAATCAATCTGAAGGGTGTAAACAACACAACACAGCCTAAACTGAAGCACTGACAGCTGACAGTCACACTGGATTCATACCAACTGGGGTAAAAGGTTAAGTGGGGAGACTCCTCCACAGCAGACATCAGGTTGACCACGTTTCTGAGCAGGTCAAGTCAGCCTCTTCCAGCCAATCGATGCAAGTGGATACAGACGATGAGGGAGCGGAGTGTGCAGTGAGGGGGAGCTGAATCACATGGTCTTGGATCAATACTCCAGTGCTCAGCAGTGTATTTCACCTCTGTCAACCCAACCCCAAGCACAGCAGTCTGGAACACTTCTTCTTTTCTATGCAAACACAATATCTATCTCATCCAGAGACATGCAGAGCTTCTGGTGTCATATGCAGGATGTCTTAATGCATTCCTCACAGGAGAGCTGAGAGTGTCTCACATGTCAAGTTTTTTTAAAAGGTGCATGATATATTCTTCAAAGAGATGAATCGATATGGCCAATCTCACACCCAGAGGGAGGGGGGGAAGACTAACCTGGCACTTATTGACACGCTCACATTTGTGGCCTTGATGCACATTAAACCCCTTCTGCTCTGTCTCCTGCCCCTCAGGAATCAACACTAAACAACCACAAACACCAAGGAGAAAAATCTGTCTTTTACTTTAAGGCTATAAATTCTCTGTGAACCTGCTCCATGATTTTTTTTTTGGTCCTCCACACACTAACTGAATTCATTTTACGTTCCGCTCACATATTTCAGGCCCTTTATCCACACTCAGCCTTTATCTGAGTGGCTTCAAAAAGAAAAGTTTTAGGTCTTCTTTACCAATACTGGCTTTTACTGCCCTGATTCCCAGACTGTTTCCTTAAGTCTCATGTATGCGCTTGTCTTTCCACTTCCCATGTTGCACTGCTTGTCCCTGAGCAGTGCAAATGAAGAGTTGCCTGTTCTAGATCAGTTTTTCCCTAGTGGGAAAGAAACCTAATAGATGTATACACCTAACTGATGCTAGAATCAGAACATACAGTCGATCACATTTAACTGCAAGTTAGGATGCAGAATCTGAGACTTTGCAAGTAAACATAATACTCCTGCACAGAAGAGGGACAGTGTGGTACAGGGTGAGAAACACTGGAAGACAACATGGTTTATAAATGTGAAAACAAAGCAGTGTTTGCTTGTTTTTTGGGTAATGCCAAACAGAGCTTTGGCCTATAATATGAAGCAGACTGAACATATCCAGGGTGTCTTTACAGCTGGAGAACTGGCTCAAGTAACCCTAACAAGGAATCAGGCTCAAAGTTCATTTTTGCTCAGCATTGAATAAGAAAACTGATAAGGACTGAGGCTACTGTCCACCCTGTTACGTGTATTTTAGTATGTCAATGGCGTAGATTTGCTCTTGACATTGGTGGGGACCACTTCCAACAAAATAGGAAGTGCACATTAAAGCAATCCATCCTGGTCCTGGTCCAGACCGGCCCAAAAGTTACCATAACTGGAAAAATGCCTGATGGCCAGTCCTCATCCAGACCCAGGGCAGGTGTCATCTGTGTAAGGGGCTAAGCGCAGGCTGCGAGGGGCTTGCGCCGGTCAATCCACACACATATGCCTCCTCCATCCGAGGACTCCGTGGACAGGAGCACAGCACCTGGTCCACTGGACTGATCGTATTAATGGTGGTGATGCAGCGTTATTTCTGCACCCACCCAGCGATTTATTGGTGGGGAGAATTTAGTGAATGCTGGGTATTGGTCGGGACGTCCATCCATGCCAAATCTACGTTCATGCAGTACATTCTCAGAGAGCTTGCAGAGCCATACCCAGATGCATCAAATTGAGCAGTTCCAACAGAAATCGTTGGGACAGTGTTGAAAAGTGTAGCTAATGTACATATAGCAATAAAGAAGAAGACAGCAGAAAAATCCTCTTTATAATTTGTTTTATCTGTAGGAAAATATTAGAAATAAACTAACATGCATACAGTACATGTCATAGATTTGTTATTTAATGATCTTTTATATTTCCTGAGACTTTTTTGTGTATGCCAAAGTTAGGACATTTTAGCAGGGGGACACATGCTGACAGATGGAAATCTAGTATTTAAGCAGGGCTGCACATACAGTAAGTGGTGCGCAGGTATCAAGTGTAATGCATGCAGACCCTTTCCCCACTATGCTCCTGTGTGCACCGGTGTTACGTCCACCGCTTATAGTGCAATCAGTTGTGCAGCCTGGTATTACACACTGACTGCTGCCTGAGCTGAGCGGCTCATGGTAATTTTCACTTTCACTAATCGAAACAACAACGCATTCCGACGAGCAAACCTGGCTCCACCAGGATACATTACAAAACCTCTCTTCTCACTCATCAATGCATGTAAGGAAATGTCTTTCTTTACCTCAAAGAACTATCCCACAAACCACAACACGCTCCATCCACTCCACTCACTCAACTCTGCTTCATAAATCCAGACAATTTTTAAAAAGCACTAAAAATGATTCTGTTTAGTAAAGCTCTTTAATCTTTTATAGTCACACTTTTAACATAATCTTTAACTTTAAACTATTTTATATAAAAAAAATGCTGTTTAAGATTTTGATCACTTAAATGCAGTACAAAATAAAATGCATTATTTTTTTTATAATTCTACAAAAACACACAGATAAGAGTCATTTTTGCCTGGTGTGCTATAATATTTGTGCACATTAAAGCTACAAAGCAGATCTGTTTGTTTATTTTATGCTTTTGTTGCACCAACAGCACAAAATGAGTACACAGTATTATACACACAGTACTCACATTCACATCAGAGAGTTTGTTTTCCTCAGTGAGATGAGTGAACATCACACAAGGGCAAAACCCCAGATGTGTTGCTCCACTCCGTCATATTCATGAAGCTGGAGGGACACCCCCAAAAGAAAAGCTGAATGAATAATCTCAACAATATCACAATAAAACACAATGATGTCATTTTCTCTGCACTGTTTTTCATCAACAAAGACAAAATTATTGATTTAAAACCCATTTTTTTCATTACTTTAACATGAGACGTTATGATTTGGGTGACTGCAGCCACCTGATGCTTCTGTGCTGCAAAAACGGTTTCACTTGCTCACAGTGTAGAAATGCCTTCTTGTGATGTAATTTTTCACTCACATGTTTTAACATTCTCTCTCGTATCATATTTATGCGCTCAGTGTTTAGTGTGCATGTGCAGAATGCACATTCAAGTTTTGAATCTAAATAAACACCATAAACATGCAAAGACTTTTAACAAGTCAAGTGATTCCAAATTCCAAATTTTTGACCTAAATCATTTGTTAGACTAATACTAACTTTTATTACTAAAACTAGACTAAAACCTTTTTGAGGTTTTGTCACTAAATCTGGACTAAAACTATCACATGTAGACATGACTAAATTTTGACTAAAACTAATAAGAATTTACATCCAGAAGACTGCAGCTGCTGCCTTTTATTGAGACATACACCTGGTATAAAGACGCTGCTCAGTGAAAGTCTAATGTAACACTGGGTGGCTTTTTTAGACATGGCTGAGAGATGCTGTCATATTTGATCTGAAACCTAACGTGCTCTATCAGCTGGAGCAGTGAAAGGTGAACCAGGTGAGACGTTGGCTGATTTCTCCTTTGCTCTGAGCTCAACTCCTGCAGCAAACACAGTGCATAAAGCTTCCTGTGTGCATGAGGCCGTACATTGAGTTACAACTGATCATTTCCACTGTAAATAACCATAGATTCTTAAACATCTAATTGAAACAAACATGTTTGAATTAATGTATTTATGAGTGATTTTTATATTTTCTCTGAACTTTGAACTTAACAGCGTTGTTTTTACTGGAAGAACTTTAACAGAGTATCGCTCAGAATGGCAACAAGGAATGTGTTACCTTTATGTGAGTGACTGCTGCAGATGCACAGATGTTTAGAACATTTTCTTACTTCAAGTAGAGAAAAAATGACAATGTTCTCAAGAATTTAAACACCCGAGACGGTTTGTAAGGACCCAAAAGCATTTTTGTAACTCATAATTTTTTTAAATGTTTTAATTTAAGATAAATAGGACCACAAACTAAACAACAAACTCATGAGTATCATGCATAACACTTGGCTAAATACAGCAATCATTATTAAATTAAACTAATAAAACATTTTTTTTATTTTAAACAATAAGCCAGAAGACAATCAACCCATCAAATCCAGGGAAATTGATGCTTTTCTCCTATCAGGACAACATGAGACCCTTTAAGTTTCTCGTATTTATGTACAGATCTCTTTCTACAAAAGCGTCCCTCTATCCTTGTGTTCTTTTCCACAGAGAGTAGTGTTTGACCAAGCACGTAGTTTGGGTTAGGGTTAGTTGTTTGTTACTAAATATATATACTATACATACTATTAAAAACAACAGGTATAACAAAGAATACAAACAGCTGTTTTGATGTGGGATTCCCCTTTTACCATACAGCTTGTGTCTATCACCTCGCTCTCTGATTGGCTACACGTCACATTCCACAGGTTGCTCCTCGGGGGGGGGGGACGCTACACACTCTCCAATGTTGGTTCAAGACAATTCCCTATTTGTGATCAGAGCAGTCCTGATGTTTTAGCATATGGCAGCCTTCTTTTGAGAATACTGTTTAAAATCTAAACACAGCATCAAAATTGCAGTGACCCTGAAAGGCCCTCCCACTGTTTGTTGAAGCTTATCATGTTTCTGTTTGCCAAAAAGAACACCTGGACACTGTCTTGTCTGTGGGCTTCAAATGCATTTCTCTCCGCAGCCACCCCATCCTGGGGGTTGAGCTCATTCTGTCTCCTCTTTGGAATCCTGAGAACTGTGTTCATGTCCTCCTGACACAGAGACCTTCACAAAGTGCACACAAGTCCCTTAGAATGTGATGATGTATTAAGTTAGTATAATAATCTCAGTGCATTAATAATGATTTATTTGAGTTTAGACCATAAGTTTCATTTATTCACTTATCGAGTTTCTTGAGGAAGAGAGAGTGGGAGGTTCCTTCATAAAGGTTAATGCCCTTTTGGGCTGCTACAGGCTCGTGATGGGCTGGCTTTAGAGTATACAGTAAAGGAGGCAGACACGGAAGCATCAAGGAGTCAACTCCCTAAAAGAGTACGCCTGCCTCCACGCATCGACAGGACTCCTGTCTGGGAGTAGTCTTTTGAGTTCTAGGAGAAATGTCAAATCCTCCGACTCAAAAGAGTCACTCCGCAAGGCCAAAGACACACATCCTCTGATGCACACTGCCTCAGAGGAAGAACTTAACATATTTTTTCAAGCCAGAACATTTATTTAATTCTAGAAACCATCAGTTTTGAAAGTAGCTCAAAGTTTTCCAGAGATCTGAGTGAGAACAGACCATTCTCACTTCACCTCACTGAAAGCTGAGGTGAATCCTTACCACGACAACCATCTACGGATTAGTCACCAATGCCAGAGTGACCTCAGGTCACCCGAGCTTCTGAAGTTCCCATCAAAAGCCCTGGGAAGGACCCTCTTTGACCTTTGAACCTCAACTTCAATAAGAAGCCTCAATTCCAGAAGTTAGATCGTGGTATGAGTATTCACTTGGCAATCAACAAGACTGGCGTCAGATTTGTTATTTTTTGTATATAATGTGCTGTAAAAAAAATAAATAAGCATGCAAAATTGCACACAAAAATCAGCAAAACTGTGAGGCCGCAAAAGAGCGAGGGACCACTGTATTCATAAACTTCATGAATATCAATTGTGTTTGGCTTTAATATGTGATTGGAACTGAAAATAGGTTATTTTGAATGCCAGGAAACTTCCTTCAATAATAAAATGACAAAATAGCAACTTTACTTTAAATAAAAATCAGCTTTATTACTGTACTAAACAATTAACAACAAACACAGCACACAATGACACAGTATAAGGGCTAAGTGGCCCATTAGAGATCTAATTCAGGGTTTCTTGAGGAGCAGAGGTGTGAAGTTTGGGAATTGTTCAAATTAAACCAGGCTCGGATTAACTTATCAATTACTATGGTAATCAATTAATTGTGTTCTGCATCCTGACCGTTGTCAGTCGATCTCCTCCATGCGCAGCGCGTCCTGACTCCTCTCTGGAGAATGTGTACTGGACAACCCAAGGAGCACCCTTATCATGCTCCCTTCCCTTATAAGAGGTTCTTTGTCTGCAGCACAGTGGGAGGTGAGAAGCACAGAGCAGCTCTCAGCTCACTTGCAGCTTCTCAGCAGCAGCTGCGGGCTTTTTACCGCAACGAAACACGGTGTCCATCAAACGCAATCAATACTTCAATTTAAATGATTTATTCTGCTGTTCTGATGGCCCGGTAGTGTTTAAACAAGAGAGAAAAGTGTGAAAATATTAAAGCCTGTCTGAGAAAAGTGTATAAAGTGTGTAGTGAGGGGTTTGCAGCCTTAAAACATCTGTAATAATTGTAAAAATATAAAACTGCTACTTCGTGGATTTCACCTATACTGTTTTTCCAGGTTTTCTATTTTTAGAACATAACTCCCGCAATAAATGAGGGATCACTGTAGGATTTTATTTGGTGACTCTAATATCTGATTTGATACTTATTAAATGGTACAAATGGTAGTTAAAAAGCCTATGATGCTTTGTGCTGAAGGGATCTGCAGTAAGTCTGAAACTAAATGTTGTGCGCCATGAAGAAATCTGAGAACAAAGAATAAAACATTATTAAATTAAGAATAAAAGCAGCAAACTTTTCAGCTCACAGTGATTCACAGACTGAGAGTTTAAGAGGTAACAGAACACATTATCACCTTTATAAAAGGGCAGAAAATGCTATAAGTCTGTTTTCTTTATGCGAAGCAGCCATCAAATTAGACTAAAAAATAGCCCAGATGACCCACTGCTACAAAATCAATTCAAGTGAGCAACATGAGAGGCCTGTGAGTCAGGTAGGAGAATTCTGAAGTGCTATATATAAATAAAAGGAAACAAGGTGAAAGTATTCATCATTTTCCATCTATGAAGCCTTGCTTCCATCGTCTCCTCTGAAGCAGTTTGCAGAGCCAGATTCCTCCTGAGCTGTATGACAGGCAGAAGTGGTTGTTTATCAGGCGAGCTGGTGTTTAACTTTGTAGGACACATTTCCATTGATTGGGCTTTGTAATTTTCCCCTGAGTAGATTGAGCTTCTGGTTGCAGACTGGTGTGCATTAAAATTAACAGGATATGCCTCCAGCATGGCAGAACTATTCCACAGAGCTCAGAGCCAGCCATGATTCCCACAGTTATTATGTGAAATGCTAGATTGCTGCAGGAGAGGTCTCCTCCCCGGCTAGGTGAAACGTAAGAATCTTTTTGAGGTGACAGCTAGTTTCTCAAGAATACTCCTGGCACCTGATATTTCACTATGTTTCAAACTGCAGTTGAGGAAACAAAATGACCTTAAATGGATGTCTGTAGGTAAATATTACATGCCTATATTAATATGGCTCTAGAAATCAGGTGGTTCTGTAGATCTGAGTGGCTTCATTAATGTCTCCAGTTATCTTTTGGGGGTCTTTGTCCAGCTGTTGTCCAGAGTTTTATAGACTCGTGTTCAAACATTAAAACTGCATGATGTGTAAAATAATTTCAGCATTTTATAAAAACGGATTCCTTGAGTCAAAAAAGAAATATGACAGAACTTCAAGAGGGATTGGAAACCAAATAGCAAACAAGCTGAAACATGATTAAGACACTTTGTGAACTCACAGCTGTTGCAATTTGTTGTAAATTACGCCAAATGCCCTATGTGATCTGGCCAGATAAAAATCTTCTTGCAAAAGTGTTGAATGATCCTATTTATTAGAACTTTAAATGGAAAAAAATGAGTGTTTAGTGTTAAATGTGTATCTTCTGGAATCCTGCAGCAGACCTCTTCTACATCTGATTGCATCAAGCCAATGTAGTCCTAATATAACAGGGTCTGGATCAAGACCAGGATCCAGACGGTGAGAATAACTGTTCTACAGAGTTAGGCTATAACTAACAGATTTGGAAATACCTCACCTGCTAAACTAATATCATTCAAAACCCTCTCAGTACAGATCTTTGTTTTTGGCTATGGAAAGATTTCTAGCTTCAAGCTTCTTCCTGTTACTGCATCATCACTTTGAGACTTCTTTTTATCTTCTGTTTTGTGCAAGTGCTTCTTTATCATAACCAGTGAACAGAGGAAAGTATTTTGTGACTTACAAATCCCATCTATTTGCCTCCAGCGAAAAGAGGAGAGCTATTAACACACGGTGCCCGTTCTTACTTCCATACTTTTCATTATCATCTGATTTACACACCTTTCTCTGCATTAGCAGTGTGGAGCTGGAGCATAACAATAAGAGCTGCTGACTCCAAACAGCGCTGGTCTGGTGGATAGGATTTAGTGTGGAGAAATGTGTGTGTGCAGCTGTTATTAAAAAGCAATGTCACAGCTCCTGGTTATTGTGGGGTGCTAGCGTAGCTCCAAAGGTAGATGTTGCAGCAGGCGATTTGAGGTGCTTAATGACCCAGGAGCTGCATGATTAATCTAGTGGTTTACACGATATTTCTCAAACTTTAGGGGCGAGAGCGAGTGGAAAACCTGGGCATGTCATCCTTTAGGAGTCGAGCCGGCTCAAGGTCGGTCGAGCCAGGAGAGCCCACAGAGACGACAGGGCTATTAGTGGAGTTTCCTTCTTGGATGCGCTCACACACACACCTGTGCTGTGATAGTGCGTGCACACATACACAAACCAAGTAAGTCCACGAGCAGGGCTGCTCGCTCATTTACACTAGGGACCACCCGAGCACTGCACAGACCTCTGGGACTGCTGCAGTCTTCTTTGAGGAAGCAGAACTTAAATCCCTTGTTAGAGGAGAAGAAATATGATCGAGTGCACCCACAAAAGGATTGAGCAAAATCCATGCTCACTTCAAACAACCCATGTGATGCTTAAACATCTATATATAACACCCAGCCCTTATTTGAATCTGTATGTAGCACTAGAGGTACCCACAGATAAAGGATGATTTTATGGACTGAAGTTTTTGTATTCTTAATTTTTTTATTTTAAATGGAAAATTTTATGTTCACAATTGGTCCAAAACATAGCCTAACATTAAACGATTCAAAAGCTCTACTATGTAAGGACTAACACATATGAAAGCCATAAAGACTTATAATTAATTTGATGTCTTTAAAGTTTCTCTTTGGGTTATAAAATGAATGTCATTCCTCTATATATTTTATCATTTGTTGTAATTCTGACTTGTGAGAATGACTTTTTTGTTTCCTTTTAATGTTTGAGTTCACTAAATCCTTGTACTATTATATGCATCTATGTTATTGTTGTCATTAAAATAAAGCTTTGGTCTTCATGTGGTTTAGTTTCTCAAATATAAAAAGTACAAAAAAAATCTAATTTTCTGCTGGGAAATGACAGTCCTGTTAAATCCACCAGATCAATAAAACGTCATTTCATGAGTCATTAGGAGAGACATGTAATTCACAAACTTGGAAAGTTTCCTTCTCTCTCCAGGTCCCATGGGAACAGTTCAGTTCCCCACCTTCTCTGGAACCACTGAGTCACAGCAGTGCGATGGTTATTAGGAATGCACATTTATAATAAATACCTTGTAGGTTTGCTGAATGATTGGTGACAGAGAAAAAATATTTTGTGTAGTTGATCACATTTTGATGCAGCCAGTTTTAAAACGTTATATATTTTCTTATTAATCCCCCCCCCCTCCCCTGATCTGTGCAGTTCACCCAGGCATGCTGTCAATCAACTTCCACTTCATCGAGGTTTATAGTGTGTTGTTGTTTTTCCACCTGGCTCTGAAGTCTGAGGAGTTTCCTGAAGTGGACAAATTGAAGGTTTGTTTCTTTAGCTCTGACTTTAGCTTTATAGCACAGTGCTGGAAAAAACATTGTTCATCAGCAAACTGTTTTTGGGTTGAGAGGAGTTCCTCTGGGAGGATGTTTAGGCACCATTCTTTAATAATGCTTGGTCTGAGGCTAAACTGTGGGTAAATCCACTCCTTTAGCTAAGAAGCAACCTGAATGTCTCAGGATACTTTACTGTTAGCAGGACACAGGACTGATGGGAAAAGTTTTTCTTTTCCCCCCAAGTTTTTTCTCCAAATGATTCAAACAATAAAAAAGGATATTCATCAGAGAAAATGACTTCCCGCAGTCCTCAGCAGTCCAGCTCCTTTATCAGAATATCAGTGTGTCCTTGATGGTTTTCTTGGAGAGAAGTGGCTTTTTTGCTGCCGTTGACACCAGAACATTCTCCAAAATGTACTCCTCACTTTGCTACATATGAACTTGCTGCAAATGTTCCTGAAAAGCCAGACCCTGGATCAGCTTTTGGAGATAGTCCTGGTGCTGCTGGACTCTTTGGGGCCCTGAAGCCTTCCTCACAAGTTAACTGGAAACTATTTTGGGGGGTTATGCTGTCATAGCAATGGGCTGTGTCATTAGTTGTAATTCATGTGATCGTTCCTCAGAACATTCTGGAGTTCCTGCAAACTGCCGTCATAATGACTGACGCAGCAGGACATGGTGTCATTTGCATAATGTTAGAGATGGCTTCACTGTGTCCTTTTATATTGTGAGAGAAGTTCAGGTGATGACATCAGCTCAATAAGATGATCCTCATTTGTTTATGTGTCTTTTCGTTCTAGAAGAGACATCTTTATGGTTTCGTAGAGGTTCATCCCTGTAGCTCTTGTGACCCTAAACAAACAAAAAGTAAGAGTTTATTCTGTTGTTTCTCCTTTTCAGCGCATGCATGCGTGTGTGTGTGTGTGTGTGTGTGTGTGCGTGTGTGTGTGTGAATGCAAGTGCAGTGATAACTTTGACCTTTGGTGTAATGTTGGGAACAGAGATAATAATTCTCAGCAGGGGTTGCTGATCAGAACTTCCTCTCTCTTTGAGCATAATCACATCTCAGTTCAGATGGAAATGAGGCTGGATGAGGCAGTCAGCTGTGACAAGCTGCTGTAATTGACAAGCTGAACTCTGGAAAGAACAAAACAACACAAACTTCTGCAGAACAGTTTCAGATCCTCCTGTGTCCCCTTGAAGGACAACCCCCCCCACTCCACCCCCCACAGAGGAGGACCTGACAGCTTCTGTTATGTAACCACTGTTAGGTTGGTCCATGTGCACTGAGACTTAAAATGCTTTTGAGTAGTCGAGTGTTTAATTCACCTTTTCATTTAAAAACTGATGAGATTCATTTGTACAGTCAATACGGTAAAAGGCCGTGTAATGGGATGTTTTTGCCGTGTGGAAGCAGGACAGTTGGGTTATGAACTTATCTGTCCTCTTATATTGCCGTTGACTTGATGCTGCTCTAAGCTGTGTGTTCTCCACTTTTCACACCTTTTTAGAAGTATTTCTGGTCTAGCACTAAAGTCACTGACAGAAAACTTTGATGAAAAATTAATTTAATGCAAAAATAATCTGCAGGTAGACTGAAAAAAAAATCAGCTGGTCCAAACATCCTACATCAATCAGTCATCAGTTATAGGAGGATTATGTACAGGCAGTGGACGCTCCACATAAATAACTGCTATCCCACAGAATGTAAACATAATGTCATGAGTGATATTCCAGTATTTTAACTGGATGATCTGATTTTAAAGTCTATAGAGAGGATTTAGCCTCTTGAGCTTGTCAGTATTCTGGCAAAGACTTGTACACAGTATACAAATGTTTATAACAGAATCTTCTTGGTAACAGAATTAATTTTTATACATTATTACTCTAAAATAAACTATTTTTTCCACTGATTATTTGAAGCAGAATAGAGCTCCACAGTGATATCTGGTGGGGCCCGGCCCCACTGGCCCCTAATGCAGAGACGCTTACAGGGGTCTAACACTTTGATAAAACTCAAATTTAGGCAAATTGGTCATAGTTTACACACCTATTCGGACTTTAGGATCTAATTTATCTCACAAAAATGTCAATAACAGGACACATTTTATTTTAAATTCCTGATTTGCTTAAACACATAATTCATTAAGTAAAAACCTTCACATGGATGATAATACTTCCTGGGTGAGTTCATGGCCAGGGAAAAGTGCTGGCAGTGGTGAGTTCACTGGTTCAGATTTTAGAGTTTCAGATAGTTTAAACCAGTCTGGCTGAATGTTGCCGATAACCTGACAACCTTTTGCTGAATCCCTACATTCAAACACATTTTCAACTTTCTGAAGCATCAAGATTTGCTTTAATCCACACATTAACAGCAACAGACACAGCAGTCACACCATGAATGAACAAAACCCCAAAATGTGATCCAACAGAACGCTGAAGGAGGGTATGGCTCAGGTGTGGAATTATTGGGATTGATCACTAAGGGGATTTTAACATCTCACTTTACAGTCTGGCTCAGTGACTTTGGTTTGCCTGGTATCATATTTGTCTGATTGTGGTTCTACGGTAACGTTGAACCATAACGTGTTAAAAAAGTCAAAGAAAGACAGAAAATGAGGTCAAACGTGTGTAGAGTGAGTGTCAAAGCCCAAGCTTTTGTTTGGCTCAGCTGCTTGTCTCCTTGTGATTTGCTCCCAAGTGATGAGATCTGACAGCATCTCTCGTCTCTTTTTAGAATCTGTAGAAGTGAGTAGGTAGTGAGCTGATGACTTCCTGTTGCCATAATGCCAGTTGGAGTCCGGTTGGATTGCATGTCCTCAGCACCCCAACGCCTTTTGAGACAGGCTTCACCATCCAATTACTCTGAAATTACTGGGGGGGGGGATATGTGCAGCACCTTAGCAACAGGCATTGAGGATGGGATTGTGGGCTTGGCGGTGTGAGATGGGGAGTTAGCAGGCAACAGGGCTGACATGTGCGGTTTATGGATGACTTCTTCCAGGGCTCTTGGGAAGCTTCTGTCTGCGTGCAGCTCCTTGAGGGGTAAATTAGCCCTCTGATCCACTAATCAATTTGGAGAGGAAGAGAAAATGAACATAGGCTCTCCCACTTGGATTCAAGAATGAAATATATTCCTCGTGGTGGTGTTCAGTGCCTGCGTGAAATAAGATGCCATTAAAAAAGAGAAGGCCATCTATGTTGTTGTTGTGTCTCATTATTTCTGTGTGATGCAGAGGACACAGATGATGGCTTGTTTTTGTGTTTGCAAAGACAGTCTGAATTTTGTGGGTTAGATAATTTTATGAGGATAATGAGCTCAGTGTCGGGTTGGAATAAAACGTGGAGAGCATCATCTATCATACCGTATATGGTCATATTTTAGACGTAGACCTTTTTCACACATCTGTTTTTATTCACTGAGAAATGACAACATCAATAATGACACTTCTGGAGTTGGCAACTGTGAGAAATTTGAGTTTCAAAAATAGCCCAATAGAAAAATCCCAGACTGTATAGTGCACCCTTGTGTTTGTCTTTTAAACCAAAAAAATCTACATTTATTTCCATTCATTTGTGACGGACACAGAACTAAGGCTTCATCCTCGATGGATAAGCTGATATTTTTGAAAGAAAAAGAGAGAATACTCATGAAACAGCATTTTTATTTTATGCTGGTGAAGGTTCTCTTAGGTCATCCAGATCATGTAATCCAAAAAGTGTTTTAAATAAAGGCAAAGTTCAAAGGCAGGTTCTTCAAAGAACCAAAGAAGTCCAGTTGCCTTTATTTAAAACACTTTGGGCGTTTTTATTTTAATCTTACAGCTCATTTTCTTCACTGAGTGAAAATGAAGTTTCTGTCACAATTCAAGTGTTTCACCACCTCATGCCAAACCCACCCAAAGGTAGAATTACAGTGCAGGTATGTATTAATGATAAAATAAATGATGTGCATTCCATTATAAAATTGAAAACTTAGAGTAGGGGTGCCCACAGTTTTTCATCTTGTGAGCTACTTTTCTGATGATCGATCTGCCCACTCAATGAGTTCATCTCTGCAGCATCTAAACCACGTTCCTTCTCCCAGGACCGAGCTGTGAAGTGGATTCAGGGTTCCCTGATGGAGCACTCGCAAGGCACATCCCACTGGACTGATGCTATGCGGTCCATACGTGTGTCCAGATCCCGTTCTGTTCAGTCTGGACAGAGCCGTGTGTCCCTGCTGCTGCTTGAGCGCTCCTTCACTTTGAGTCTAACAGAGTTTTTGTGGCGCGACTGCAGCTGCTATAGTTCGTTGTTCAGGTTCAGGTTGTTCAGGTTATATTACGCTACATCGTTAATTGGGGGGACTGCCTGCCTGGCTTAGAGAGAATCCATTGAATCTAGATTCTTTGGATCCACTTTAGACAGATTAGCTACTTGGCTGATGAGCTAACAGCTAGTCTGAGATACTAGCTTGCTGCAATCTTTGATCTACTCCAGTCTCAAAAATATCACCACTTGAGTGTTATTTCTTTACCTCTACATCAGCAGTTGTTTTTCATGTTGCATACGTAACTGCAGGCTGGACGTTAAAGGTGATATGGGGAGCATCAGTACATCAATTAAATGATTTATTCTGCCGTTCTGATGATCCAGTGGTGTTTAAACAAGAAAGAAAGGTGTGAAAATATTAATGCCTGTCTGAGAAATGTGTATAAATGGTGTAGTGAGGGGTTTTACAGCCTTAAAACATCTGTAATAACTGTAAAAATATAAAACTGCTACGTTGTGGATTTCACCTATTGCGGGCTATTTTTAGAACGTAACTCCCGCGATAAATGAGGGATCACTGCAATATGAACCTGATGATGAAGTAAAGGTTTATTAAATAGTGTTCGCATGAATCACTTTTAAGCAGTTTAAAAAAACACATGTTTATAAATTCCTACTGGTAAAAACTGTGAATCAACACCTGTATAAAAAGATTTGGGGTGTATTTTTATTTATTAAGAACAATTTCGTATTTGTTTACATGGAGTGGGTGGGGCTTAAAGTCTGTACTGGAACAAGACACTGGGGGCGGTCCTTTGTTCCAGCTTCAACTTCCATGCCATGGTCAGAAATTTAGCAGCTATATATGAATATATATATATATCTATGCAGTTTTGTGCAAAAGTCTATTATCATACTATAATGAAAGATTCTAATGCAGCCAGCCTCCTTCCAGCTTGATGTAACAGGTAAGTCTGATCTTGGCATTATTGGAAATGAGAAATTAATGGAATTCATAGGAAATGAATCTCCATGACTCTTAAGGTGACAGATTAGAGCAGAAAGTGGGCCACCACTACAGGTCGGTAGGCTGCACAACTGGGTCGAGACATGATGCCCTGGGCAGTCAGCCATCACCAGACAGACTATTCCTGCTCTAAGCTACCTAGATTGCATTTCCCAGAGGGCAGTAATAGATTGTGGCTCACCACGATGATGAGAATTACACTGACAAATCTTTTTTTTTTTATGATTTATTTGCCAGTGAGCATCTAGCTTGTGCTTAACCTCTGATCGTCCAAAACCCAAACTGTCTCCCTTTGATAGAACAAAATAAGTGTCAATTAGGCTCTCTAAGACCGAGTTCTGATTTTTCTACTAAGTCTGTCATAATTTAATCACCCCAGCCATGCAATTAATCATCAGGCTGTTTAGTGTGATTGCAATGAATATTCAGTTACTGAAGTCTTTCACCCGACCCTTCCTCTTCCCTCGTCTTAATTATATTCATTCAGCAGCCCTGTGGAGGAGCGGCTTGCCTGTTTGCCTCACTCACACAGTTTCCCCTTTATAGTCATTAAGAAAAATGACACAAGTGCAGGTAGTGAAAGCACCTCAGAAATTAGTTTAAAGGCGGACGCCATACAGCTCTCTGGAATGAGATCCCGTCTACCTGCTCTCGCTCCGTGCAGAGAGTCATAAATTACCACGCACTACTTCCTGACAGGTGAGAATCAGAGCATTCTGTCATTGAGAGTGTGAGGCTGGGACACCGCCGAATGCTCAGCTGCTCCACAATGTCCTTAGAAAACGTTTGTGCAGATGGTTCAGCGCTGATTAAAGGGTACTGAAGGTTAAAGTTGCAGTGAGAGAAGAGGTGTGTGTGTTGGTGGCTGAGTTAGCTTAGCATCAAGCTTATTAGTTTTGCATGCATAAAGATGGAGTTACCACTCCTACCTTTTGCAGTGAAGCTCATTGGTTATTGATTTCAATCATGAGAGTGAGGCTTGTGTGGAGACAGTGTGTAACCATGACAAGCATAAAAACAGCAATATAATCTGACAGTCAACATGTGTGTAGCATTATCAGCCAAACACCTATCTAGTGTTCCAGCTGATGCATTGGAACAATAAAGAAGGAAATTAGCACTTTGACATAAGACATAAATAAGCTGTTTAAAACCCAAATCCTGAGTTTAACCTCATGACAAAACACCTACATATTGACAATTCATTTTCATAATAACGAGTAGAGATTGACTGAAAGTGTTGACCTTTTAGGGTTATATAATATCTTTATTATTATCTAAAACCCTAAACTTGTCTCAGGGCAATTTGACTAATGGGACACCAGAGGGTCAGGTGTGACCTCTCATCAGTGTCAGTCGTTACACAATCATGTATGTTCTAAGTTAAGTGATGCTGGGGAAAATTAAAGACCAGTTTTTAACATCAGCTGACTCTAAAACCCTTTAAAGGCACTCTGTAATGATTTTATATTTTTAGATCTTTTTCTTGAGCCAGTCTGTGCTAATATGACCCTTTACAGGGTTAATGAAAAGTCACTCAGCCCCATCTTGGATCCAGAATACCACATTTTAACTTCTGAATCTTTGGTCCATGCTCCTGAAGTCTCACACTAGCGTCGGAGTGTTTTAGCTTATGACTCCTGAGCCCCCCCCCCCATCTCTCCCTGCTTGAACACAGCTGATTTCTTTGAATGAGTGATGAACCGCTCCAGTAGAAAGCTATGAAGGCTGAGGAGACAACAGTTAGATTTAGGTGCTTCTGAGCAAAGACAATGTTAACATTTTTATGACAGTGACTTAAAACGGACACTAGAGGGTGCTAAAAACAAGTCAAACAGCATAGTCTGCCTTTAATAGAAGTTGATAGGAGTGTATCATAGCATCAGTGCATGGCCTCGCTGAAAAATTAGTCCACAGAAATCATGCAAATAATAATCCAGAGCCACATTTTTTGATACGATCATAAATTTGATCCCACATAATAACGGGCAAAAAAATAATAAAATTCAGGAAGCATTTAGAACCTCTCTGTAATGAAACAAGAAAAGCATGATGAAATCACATTTCATTCCTCTCTGATTTCTTACTTATTCATGAGAACGACCTTCTTCCAAGTTGCTGAAATTGATGCACAAAAGCCGCGTTTCATAGAAGTGATGCCAGAGGGTACTGTGTGATGAACTAGTAGTATATGACATGCTAGTAATGAGAACAAGTTGTATCTGCCACCCTATACTCATACCACTTGTATCCCTTAATAAATGTATTAACTGTACATTTAATATCCATTGGCAGCACCATGTATAAAAACAACTCTTTTACAATCCCTGCAGCATGGGAATTCATTTTTACACTTCAAGGATCTCCTCCTATAGAGCAGTGACTTATTATCATAATAATTAATAACCCATGTTAGATGCCAGGCAGCAGTTTTGTTGATCTGCTCTCATCCTTAAACATAGAACATGAAGGCGAAACAGACTTGGTGAGGGGGTTTGTGTTCTTGTCTCATCTACTCTGCTTCCTCATTACCTGTTTTCACATTTGACCTTTTAGGAGATAGAAAGAAGTGAAATCAGAGTGAAAAGGCAGTAAAATGAAGGATAATGTGACAGCTTTCTCCTTTTACTGCTAATTTATCACATTTTAAACTTCCACTGATTTTTGAGCATGCTGTTGCTAAACCTGAGACTTTTTTTCTGCTCTATCTATTTCCAACTTCATTATGATAAATTGAGTCTAAATGTTTGTGTCAGGTCTAAAATTGCTACCATTATCTTGCATTGTCTTCCAGCTTAATGGTGCATGATAATTTATTTGGTAAACAGTGTTGCTGTCACTGTGCAACAATGTGACTTTGGGGAGTGAAAATGTCATCAGACCAATGACAATTATCTGTTTGGTGATTATAATTCTGAGCTTAATTGCTTTGAGTTTCAGTTTCGTGGAAATCACCGGTCTTTTCATTTACAGATGAAAAACTCTAAAAAAGGGTTTGATTGATCTGATCTGACAGTTCTGAGACTCCTGCACAAACAAAGCAGACAACTCATAAATTAAATTACAGGACTAAACTTTTTAAAAATGTATCTTATAGCAGCAGTCTCTGGTCCCCTCTAACAGTTTTTATTTCTGTGGTTCCCCACCCTGGTCCCTTCAGAGTAACACTCCAGTTATGGTCAACCTGCTCCATGGTACCTCACACTGTACCCTGGACACGCCCCCTCTCCCTGGACCAGAGCTCTCGTGCTGTAAAGAAAAAAAACTCTTCTTTAAAAATGTCAGTCTAATTTTACAGGGTGGCCAATCAGATTTCAAGGGTGGCATGTGCCACCATAGATACCATATATTACTAGATGCCCTATCTGGGAGTCAACAGCATCCCTACACGGCGGCCATCTTACTTCAGACAGCTGACATTCTGCTCTCTATGGCAGCAGATGGAAGGTGAGCGATCAACTGAACTAAAAATACTAACTCGATGAAAAATGAACAGATTTACAAATGGGTTACTTTCTTACAATCCTTATTAGGTATTGACTTGAGATATGATACTTTTACAATTTAAGGGTTTTCCGACCATTATCGATATATTTCACAGCCACGTCTCTGACATTTATAACAATGCAAACCGTTTAAAAATTGTTTAAAAATTGAGCACGTTAGAGGTATTTAATAGTACATGCTGCATTGACACCAATGTTATGTAAAGGGCAGCTGTCCGAAGTAAGATGGCCGCTGCGTAAGGACGTCAGGGTCCATTGACGAACAGCGCGGTAGCATACCTAGCCATTATATATGATATCTATGAGTGCCACCCCTGTGGCCCCGCCCCTGGTTATACAGTCCAATAAGTTTTTTATTACTATTACCCTCCCTCCTTTCTACACTCTCCTCCTATCTTCTCCTTCACCCCTGCTGGAGGGTGCAGGCGTGCAGCTGCGTCAGCACTGAAGTCTGTGCCTACTGGCAGAGTTCCTGGTCCCGCCCACCTACCCGGACGTGTTCTTTAACTGAGGACTGTCAGTGTATATTTTCTATATGCAGAGGTTTCTTCCTCATCCTTCCTTGTTGTTAGCTCTTTTCTTACCTGCTCCCATTTTTTCCCCTTTTATTGTTTTGCCCAAATATATTATTAAAGTTTTCCCTAAAATTGTTCTGCCCAAGATTTTAGTATTAGCCCAAGTCAATAGCCCACATAGTCTCATCATTTATAATGTAGATCCCCTGTATGCCCAAATCTCTGTTTTGTTTTTTTATTTTCAGTGTTTTCTCAGTTTGATTCTTTTGTTTGTGTTGTAAAGCACTTTGTGATTTATATCTGTGAAAGGCGCTATATAAATAAACTTTACTTACTTACCCACTTACTTACTTATTATTCTTTAATCTTTCAAGCTTTAATAATTATCTTTCTAATGAACTAAAATCAGTAATGTTGTTTTAATTTCTATTTTAATTTTGCAAATTTATCTACCTAAAGTTTTTTTTAATGTCTTGTTTTTATATCAGATTTGTTTGTTGTTGTTTTATTGATAAAGTGTGAAGAAAACAATGTCTGCATGCTGATGCATCAACCAACTTTTAAAAACGGAAACACAAATATTTTCCGCAGCTACTTTTCTCATCCAGATGGAAACAAGATTAACCTCCTCTCCCGGAGCGACACCAAATGCCTTTCTTGATTAATGTTGAAAACTCCATTTAGAGGTGCGTTTTCCCAGGATGCATATCTCTAATCACCATCGCTAAGATGGATGGATATTTTCAAAGTCTGATAAAAGTATGAGTGGAGTTTGCAGTGAAATGATTTTCACAGAGTCAGAGAAGTCCAAAGAGTTTATCAAAACTGAAGGAAACTGGGGAGATGGTTTGTTTTTTTAAACAGAATAAATATCTGAAGCAAAAACAAGAGAAAATGGAGACAAGCCACCGACATTATTGATCTGTGAGGCCAAAAACACTAAATATACGTGATTTATTTAATAAAATACATGCAGTTATCTACTCAGACACACAACATTATTGTTAATCATTATTTATCTTTCAGATTCAGTCTGCATATGGCTTTAAAACGAATCGGCTCTGCTAATGGTAGCCGTTTCCTCTTCATTAAAGCCATTTACTGTTGCATTCAATATTTCTTAAGCTTAATGGCTGTGAAAAGAGTGCCCCAGCTGTTTGCTGTATATGAAAAGTGTGTGTGGAGATTTCCATCTAAAGAAGCCAAGCAGTTAAATGATTTGATACAGCTGCTGTTCCAACATTTTTACTAAATAAATATTAAAAAAAAGACCAGAGCCCAAATTTACCTGTCAAAATGTCACTCAGCGTTCTCACTCTACAGATAAACAGTGTGATCTTTAAAACATTGATAAGGATTTCCTGATGGACGCCTTTTGTTGCTGACATCAGTAATGACTCCTAAAACAGGGACTGACATGAATAATCAGAGCCTGGACTGCAGTACATCACACACACACTGATCACATTTCAGACTGATAAAAGTGTCCAAACTCTGTTTTAACATGACAAGTGACTGATAGGCTGAGCAACAAAAGCCCAAGTGATACAGTGTTTGAATGTTCTGACTGCAATAATGGGATTCCTAGCTGACAAATAGACAACATCTATTCAGGATAAACTACTAATATAATGCTTCCAGTCTTCCAAATCACTTTTAATGGATGATTATTGAAACTTTTACAAATGGTTGCATTAATCTGTCCCAGTGCAGCAGGTCTAAGAGGACCAGGACTAGACTAATCAGCTCATGTGGTTCAACTGCTGCTAATTAGACAAACTGATTTACAATTATTTATTTCATAAAGGTGTTTAAACTTAGTATTTATGGTTGAATTACATAAAAAATACGCAATAATGTGGGGCTTTTTTCCCCCCCTTCAAATAATAATAATAAATTTGGTTTTTATTTAAATTAAGAGCAAGGTAAGTGAGTATCCTTTTTTGGCTGTCTACACACAGAATACCACACTAAAACTCTGAAAGATACTCTTGATATTTTCCCCATTAGTATCAACATTTTTCCTTATTACATAAATGCATAAACTCAACCCCTGAGGGCATAAACAACTGAAGTGGTTTTAAGCTCTTTGCAAAGTATCCATGCTCATCTCAAATTTCCTTGCAGTTGCAGCAATGGAGTAGATTTGATCTTGTCATTGGTGGGGACCAGGACAGGACATGCCCCCTCCCACTGGACCGGGCCTTACCCGGCTGCAGCGGTCTAGTAAGTAAGTAAGTAAGTAAAGTTTATTTATATAGCGCCTTTCACAGATATACATCACAAAGCGCTTGACAATATAAACAAAAAAAAAAAAACAAAACAGAGAAAACATTGAAAATAAAAAACAAAACAGAGATTTGGGGGTACCAGATACAAAATTTGGGCAAGATTTGGGGTACCTTCAGGGGATCTACGTACAATGTAAATGATGAGATACATTGAAAATAAAAACAAAACAGAGATTTGGGGGTACCAGATACAATATTTGGGCAAGATTTGGGGTACCTTCAGGGGATCTACATTGTAAATGATGAGATATAGTGGGACATTGACTTGTGTAAGGAACTAAAGTCTTGGGCAGAAATATTGGGGCAACTTCAATACAATATTTGGACCAAAAATAAAGATGGGAGCCAGATACAATATTTGGGCAAGATTTGGGGTACCATCAGGGGACCTACATTGTAAATTTTGACTTAAAGTGGGACATTTACTTGGGCTTGGGCAAAGAGAAATATTGGGGCAAACTTCAAGATGTGGGGTACCATCAGGGGACCTACATTGTAAATTATGAGATAAAGTGGGACATTGGCTTGTGTAAGGAACTAAAGTCTTGGGCAGAAATATTGGGACAACTTCAATACAATATTTGGGCAAAAAAAATAAAGATGGGAGCAGAAGAAAATGTAAACAAAATGGAGGGAGGGAGTAGCATATTACACACAGTCACAACAACCGATAAACACATCAAGGAGGGTGGGGGGAGGTCAGGATCTCCACCAGCAGCAAGGACACGGCACAGCTGACCGACCTTCACTCCCAGTAGAGGGGGGGGAGGCGAGTTAGGGTGAGAGAGCGTAGAGAAGGGGGGGGCTGAGCAGTCGCTTCATTCACTCTGTTGAGTAGGAGATTATTTTCAGGGTCACCAGATGATAACAGAATGTGTTTGGAGCAGGCAGTCCTGTTTGTTACAGCCGCCTTAAATGTCTGTTTCACTGGCTTCATCCCGTCCAAATTCCACATCCTGGCCAGTCCCATCTGATCCGTGTAGTTCGACACATCGATCGTAATTCACTCCGCGCCAGAGTTCGTTCGCAGACAGTCCTACGAGACAACTCAGTCCTCGCAAGTGTTTCAGTGTTCAAAGCACGCATCAGCCCCCTTTGAAGCACAGGAATCCTGTCAATTGCACCTGTTAGCTCCGTTGTTTTCCGATAAACCAGGTCCATGCAGATTCCAATGAGCGTGCACCCGATCATCATTAATCCAAAATTGTAGACCTCCAGAGACAGACTTGCAGGACCCGCAATCTGATCCATTACGAACCCCACAGCTCTTGTCTCAGTCAGCCGCGGAGTCCCCCTGATCCAGACCCAGGTCAGGTGTTGGTGTGCGCCGCGGTGAGTGCCTCGGTGCAGACTTCTATCCAGCACCTCAGTCCACTGGCGATGCATCGTTACTTCAACACCCTCGGATGTAGTTATGGGTGCGGACACATCACCCCCGTCCATGCTAAATCTACGCCCGTGAGTTGCAGGTCATCTGCTTCAAAGACCTGTTCATGTGAATCCCACTGAAAACAGCTAGTTAGTCAGTAAAATGAATAAACTGCATGAAACCTGGTAAACAAAGTGTTGGTCAATCAGATATTTGAACCTAATTATAACAGCCTGGTGTTCATGAAGTGAACTACAGTCAGCACTACAGTCAGCAACACTTCATTATTAAGGCACAAACATTTTCATGTTTTTTGTTTTAATTTAAATGTATTGCTGCTTCTGATAAACGTCTCAACAGCAGACAGTGAAGAAGACTTTCCCAGTTCAACATGCCCAGTCAGCTCTGAATCCCTGTAGAAATATTCATTTCCCTCCAAATTATTTGTCAATCTGAAGAGTTTCCCTTTGTGGAGACAATTATTGCTATCGAACGAGCAGTAAGCTGCAGCCGAAGCCTATTCAGAGAGGTTTCTTTGTCATGGCCGTCTCTGCTCCCTGAAGTGATACGCAGCTCACGGAAAGCAGCATTCATGTCAATCTTCCAGGTTTTTTCTCTACTTGGATTGTTGCTTTATCTCTGTCATACAATTTGTTAGATAGGAGCAGGATGTGTAATCCATTGTCCTCATTCTTTCATATCACCCTGCTTCAATCCCTTGTAGCTCCATTTTATTATTTATTGTTATTATAGGGTGACAGGAGTGCCAAAGAGCCTCAGCTTCAACCCATTTCCACTTCTGTAAGGCTGCTCATCCCAGAAGTGAGGATTATTCTACTAGTTCATGCTTTGTAAGTCATTTTGGATAACTCTGTCATTCAAAGTTAAAGCCATTCTCATATTTTGAAGGAGAGGAAGGGACGATGCTTATGAGCTATATGTGTGTTCTTTTCTTTGACTGAACTGAGATAATGATGCTGTTAATGTCATAAAATGTGACAACTGACAGACAAAGCACAAAGTGTCCTGTTTGAGTGTGTCCCTGGAGATGATGCTCATGTCTCGGACAGAGAAGTGCTCGTCGTACACTGGAGCGTACTGTTCTGTTCACAGAACAAAGGAAGCTTGTGACAGTTTCTCACTTTATTGATGCACACTGAAATCAGAAGATGCCTTATATCGCACCACACACAGACACAGATAGAAGTTTGGTCATTTTTGGTTCCATTAAAGAAACAAAGAAAACAGCAATGTCTGCTGAAATAACTTGAACCTGACAGAATTATATTGGTAAAATAACCAAATAGCAAAACCAATGGCGTAGATTTGCTCCTGACATTGGTGGGGACCGGGACGGGGGTAGGGTGGTTTGTGGTGGTAGAGGGGGGGTTAAAGCAGGAAGTGCAGACTACTGTGATCCGTCCAGTAACACTCGGCCCAAAGTTACCATGACCAGTCCAGCCTGGTCCACATTCAGACCCAGAGCAGGTGCCATCTGTAGTAATCAGCTTGGCATGGGATGTGAGGGGCTCGTGCCGGTTGATCCGGACACGTACGCTTCCTTCACCTGGACACAGGTCCATCTACGCACAGCAGCTGGCCCGCTGGGCTGCACGTATTATTGGTGGGTATTGTAGAGAATGTAAACCCTACACCTTTTCCAATGAAATAATAAACTCATTTAAAGATTATATGATAAGTTAGGAACTTTAAAGCGGCTCTCTGGAGCATTTTTCTCTGTATCAAAGTTTTCTAAATGTTTTAAATGATATTTCAGGTCTAAACTATGATCTATGGGTTGAGTTCCACAACATCTGTCATTCTGATGAAGACCCTCCTTCCTCCTAGAGACCCCTTTCCATTTTTTATTGCTGCCGACATTTTTCAGCCAATGAAATTCAAATGTCTGCATTCTCTCAACATGCACGCGCATCGACCAAACCTGTACCAGTAGGGGGCGCTGTCGTACAGGACGCTCCATGTGTTTCTCTGTTTGCGTCTCAGCCTCACGGCTCATTTCTAGTAAAAACCTACCCATTCTCCAGCTAAAGATGGATTTATTTTTATTTTTAAACCTTTCACCTCACAGAATGGCAAGACTTGACAGGATTATGCGTTTATTTTGGTCAGAAAGTTCATCCAGGGCCGAGTCAAGTTCAGCTTCAGAGTCCAGCAGCAGCTCTCTGCTAACAGAGCTAATATCAGAAGCAGCAGGGACAGAGAGGGCTCATCAGACCCTCGTAGTGTTGTTGGAATAAGATTGTGAACTGTGAGTGATTAAACCCTACACATTGAGCTGTACAGTTCATGCCCGCAACATATATGCTCCATGTGCACACGCGACCGGACGCGCGTGTCGAGATGTTTTGAGGAGGAGCCTTTGGACGTTAGATTCAAAAACTGCTCTCTTGATGAAATCCTCCAGAGTGCGGCTTTAACATTAACCCTTTTAAATGGATAATATTTATTGAAAGTAAACTTTAGGTTCTTTTTTGGTTGTATTTCAGGGATTAATGCCTGTAATAATCTGAAGCAGAGTCAAAAACTGGAAACCTTTAAGTGATTTTTAAAAACCCATTGGCTTTCTAGAATGAATTGTTGGAAATTTTATTCAATTTTAATGTTTCAACTTGTTTTGAATGTGCTTTTTAACTTACCGTATTGTCCCGAATATAAGGCAAGTTTTTTCTTGTAGAAAATAATGTAAAAATGCGGGGTCATCTCATAATCGGGGTCTAGTTGTTTGGGGTCATTACCAGGGTTCGAAAGTAACACCCGCCAACCCACCAAATGCGGGTTGAAAATCATTTTGGCGGGTACTGATGAAAAATAACCAGCCAGTTTGGCCGGTGGTGACGCTCTGGGTCTTGTGTGTGTGTGTGTGTGTCCCCTCTGTCTTACATTTCCCATGAACACTTCACTTCCTTAATCCGGGGCATGGCTGCAGCGCGCAGGCGCACCTCGGTCTTCTGTGCAGTCTGGTCCAATCAATTGCTGGGTTTCACTACACGACCGCACCAGCAGAGGGTGCAGGCTTTTTGCAAAGGCGTCAGCAACAGGAAGTGTAGTTCAGATCACGACTGGTCCCTGTCCGGACTGGTCCAAAGTTAGAGGCCCACTGGGGATTAAGATGCCCGATGATCAGTCCAGCCTGGTCCACGTTCAGACAGGGCAGGTGCTTTTAGCGTGGACTTCTGTCCAGGTGAGGGCTCGTGTTGGTCAATCCACAAACTTTTTTCTCTTTTTTTCCAATTGACTGAAATCTGTTGCCACGACGTAGAACTTTAACCCCTGCTTAACAGGTTAATATTAAAGCAGTCTGTAATTTTTTAATGACTTTCTCAAAATTTCAATAAAAATTGTTACTTTAAAAAGTGAATTTAGTCTTTTTCTTAAGTCCACTTGTACAGCACCAGTCTCCATCGAGAGGCTGAGGGAAAACCCCGGTCAGACTAGAGACCAGTCTGGAGACTCAAGTGATGTCACCAGTGGGTGTGGTCCCGACCGTAGATAAATAACTAATAGAACAATACTCCAAAATGACCAGAATATCAGATTTAATAATGTCTAAAAATGTGTTCAAAATGTTTTCTGTGTATATTCATCTTAGTGTACAGTAATTCTATACATTTAATATGATGAACTACTTTGAATCTGCACTCTTAGCTGGGTTGTTTGTAATGTTTCTTTGTTGCTTTGCCATTTTGGAGGCTGCAGTTTTTTGTTTCATCTTCAAATAGAAAATTACATGATTTCGTCTGCTTTTGGTTCATTCATGTCAGAACAACACCTCATTCGTCCTGTAATACACCTACTCTGTCAACATTTTTGTTTGCTTTAGAAAATATGTGTAATATTACTCAGATCAGAAAATCCTCCTTTGGAGAGACTCAACATCTCCAAGGAAGTCTACATTAGTGAAGCACCATCTTGGACTCTCAGCACCACATACAGTATGCCAGCAGGGTCTCACTCCCCTCTTTGGAGAACATTTTCATAAAAAGATGCAACAAAAAAGCTCTTAGTATTGTGAGAGATTTCTCTCATGCCTCCCATGGGCTGTTTAATCTCCTGCCATCTGGAAGAAGAAATCGCTCTGTTGAATCAGCAGCAGAGCAACAGCTCTACAAACTGCTGTACTCTTAGCACATATAGAAAATTCTTTCTATGTTGAGTTGTTTGAATTTGTTATTTTAACATTTAAACGTGTGCATTATGCATCTCTATAAAATCAGCTTAGATACTTTAGAGTTGTTCTACCTGACTGTATGGTTGTCTTAGATTGTTTATTTGACTTTATTAGAATCCTTTTGAACTCACTCTGACCAAGAGAAACATACAACTAGGTTGAAAAAATGATTTAAAATTTCTCACTTTAGTCTGGAAAAAACCCTTTAAAGGTCCCATATTCTGCACTTTATATCCACTCTGAATCATTTCTTTAACATCTCAATAACATGTAAAAGCTATGCATTGGTTAAATTGACCCTTACTTTAAGTGCAGCTGTTGTTCTTCCGTCCCTCATTCAACCTCCTAAAGCTAAACTTTCCTTTCAAGTGGGCGGGGCAGTTGGGGAGTCGAGATTCTCTAAGCCCCGCCCATCTCTCTTCTCCGTGCATGTTTGTGAGACGTTGGTGGGTCTTCAGGGTCTCAGATGAAGGGAGTAAAAAAGACTTTTGTGCTCGTTGATTCAACCATCTACGAAGTAACTGCAGTGCTTTGCTCGTAGCTTCACCATGACTGTTTGCTAACGTTTGTGAGGATGAGCGCTCCCGTGGTTTTTAAAGGGCGGGGGTGGGCTCAGGTAGACAAAGGTGATCGTGATTGGCTCTGTCCTCTAGAAACAAGTTGTCTTTACCCGTCCTGACGTCAGCAGGGAAAAGATTTTGAAACCACCCGTTTCAGCATTAGCTCAAAACACATTTCCCAAAAATGAGAATCAGGAAGTGAAAATGATGAATATACAGTATTTTAACACTTTTGGGTCTCAGACACAGTCTTTGGGACTGCTATGACTGTTAAAAGATCTTTAGAAAGTGAATTTTGCATAATCTGGGACCTTTAATGTTCACAAATATATATAAAAAAGGACAAATAAAGAACTTAAATGTAGGTTTGAGGTATTTTATCAGAATGAACGGCAAGACTTCCAAACAGTGTCATTTAGACAGGTAAGACCAACAGATGTTCATTCATAAAACACAACAACATTTTTGGGAGAAAACCAAACACAGTATATGTGTAAAGCACCTAGTCATTGAGACAACAATGTACTAAACCAAAGTGTTCTAGAGTCTGATGTGTGTCCCTGTGTGTCTGACAGCTGGTGGTTGGACCAAAGTGGGTCATAAAACAGGACAAAGATTCCAAACACAGCAGATCTAAAACAGAGCAGCTAAAAAAGAATCAAGAGGCTGCTTTGGTCCTGAGTCCAGACCTGAACCTGAACCTGATGAAATGTGGCTAGACCTGAAGGGCAACATTTTTATTCATAGATTCAATTTACTATATCCTATTGAGCTTCTTCTACTTTTGTGAAAATTAAAACAAACTTCCTACTTTATTTCTCTTTATGTAATTCCTGCAGGGTTTTATTGTCTTTTCCTTGCAACTTTTTTTTGTAGTAGCTTTTGCTAATGATATGTTCAAAAAGTTTTAATGTGTGCACGCAGATACCTTTTTCCAATTAAAATTGTAATATAAGGCTTTACAGCCTTTAGGAAGTGATCAATTCTGCAAACTAAAGCACCTCAACCCAACTTTTTGTGAGCCAGACGTTCCTGCAGCTCATTCTGTTGGTCAGCTCCTTTGTTAAACTGGAAATCTAGATTATTCTAACCAAAGGTGACTGCCCCTGCATCTGCTGCCCCAGCAATTAATGAGATGGGTCTCAGGAGTCACTGAGGCAGATCCCCAGATAGAGCTGTCCACTTTATCTTAGCCCACATGGAACCGCTGCAGCTCAGACAGTGATTTAGTGCCTGGGTTTCCATGAAAGGTCATAGCTCCCTGTACCACACTGCAGGACCTCCCCTACTGTATCAACCAAAGAGTAATGGGGGCTGACTCTGCATGCTCCACAGCTAACATTAACATTTTTCTTTTTTGACACGCTTTAGAATTCTTCACGCATAAAGTGCTGTTTTCTTCCAGCTTACGTACAGTGACACATTACCAGCTGAGAGTCCAAACAGTGAGTGCACTGTAGTTTTCTCTGTGGTGGGATAGTAATTTCTCAATTTGACATCTATGGTTCATGGTGTCTTGAACAGAAAAGGTTCCGTCTTCATAATGACATAATAATACAAAGATTTTTACCATAAATGTTTGGTTTTGTACCAAACACACCTCTCTTTAGGTGCAACAACCATTGAAGTGACAGTGAGTCAAGTGGTAGATTGACCGGTAAATAGAGAGCCTTGCTTTCTGGCTCAGCTCCCTCTTCACCACAACAGACCAACGCTCAACGTACACTGTGAATCAGTGTTAAACTAAGTAGGTCTAACCAATCTTTTGTATTACATGATTATTTACATGTACGATCACCACCACCAGCAAAATGTAGTGCTTCTGATGGATCCAGGAGTCGAGTTTGGCAGGAACTTTCCTATCTCTACTGGGAAATCTTTAATATCACCCCATTTCACACTAATGATGTTTTTAAAACCTTTACACCACCATCAAATTTGCATTACATGGTTATTTCAGCAGAAAAATTAAGAAAATCCTGGTGGAGTTGACCCCTGAAATTATAGTGCTACACGTTGCTGCTGCTGGAAACATTAAGTTTTAAAATAATAAGCAATGAAATCTTAAAGATTAGAGCTGATTTAAAATGACAGCTATACACTGGTCATGACTAGTCATTGGCTCACCACTTAAAGGACTAAACCGTCTAACTTCCACATAAAGAATTAAACCAATAATGAATAATTTGAGGTTTTTATCCATTTTTGCTCATTTGGGGCAATAAGAATTAAATCCAAGGTGATTAAAATGCTTGAATTTTGAACAATCAAAGAAAATGCTATAAATTGAAACTGGTTTGACCACCATAACATTTACTTTTATGAGACTAATAATTTTATGCACATATTTATTGTGTAAATTAACATAAATTTAACATAGGTGAAAGCTGCTGGAAAATCTTAAAAATTCACCTTGAAAAGGGTGAAAAGTGCTAGAATTTGATTTTGGCATATGTGTATATGAACCCGGTATAAGTTAATGTAAAAATTATATTATTATTAATGTAATAATAATGTATCCCAGTATTTTTTAACTTTGTATTAAAACATTCTCTATTTTTTAGGTTTGTTTTAGTTTAGTTACATTAAATCCAGTGCAAATTTTTAAAGACATGGGGACTCAAATGTGTTCTGATTGGTTCAATGGTTAAACTCAACAGTGCTGATAAAAAGTTTTCACCACTTGGACTTTTTACCCATTTATTGCTTTTATAAATCAATCATGAGCAACATAATTTGGTTTCTTTGACAAATATTTTTTGCAAAAACCCTCTTTAATGTCAAAGTTATTTAAACAAAAATTGACAATTAAATAAAAGTAAATAACAAAAACTTTAGTGATGACTATTTACCTCCTTCTAGTCAGTATTTAGTAGATGGAGACAATAAGGTCTCAAGGTGGCACATCTGGACACTACAGTTCTCTGTTCCCATTCTTCCTTGTGAAACTGAAGTTGTGTGGGGATCATCAGGATGTGAACAGGTTTTTTGAGGTCCAGCCACTCAATCCCTATGGAACTGATATCTGGGCTTTGACTCAGCCACTCCAGAACTTCCACCTTGTCTTCTGTGCAGCTTTAGCTGGATGCGTAGGGTCATTTCTTTCATTTCTTGATGATGGAATGAACTGAAGTCCAGGGGATATTCATAACCTTAGACACTTTTTTATATTCATCCCCAGATTTATAATTTTCAATAACATTTTCTCTGATTTGATTGGAGGTTCTTCTGTCTTCAGAATCAGAATGCTTTATTTGTCTCTGAACCAGCATCCTGGTACAACAAAATACATTTCAGTAAAACTTGATCAAGGTCAGACACAGAACATGTAGAACACATTACAGGAACAGGTTGACCATGGACGCCGCCAGGAGGCGCACCATTGTGATGCAGATAAGAAAAGGGATGACGGGAGGGATGAGGGGGAAAAACAGGCCCCCCTGCTCTGTCCCTCTGTCTCTGTAGAGGCCAGTCACTGTAAAGGCGTAAATATTCATGCAATCACTTATTTTATGTGACATATTTTTAATTAAATACTATTGTTTTGTAGAAAGCAGTTTTCACTTTGACCATGTTTTCTAAGAAACCAAAATAATGTTGCTTCTTCCTGATTTAAATAAAGCAATAAAGGGTACAACATACAAAGAAGTGAATATTTCTTATAGGCACTGTCTTTTTCTGAACAGAGGCCTTCAGGAAGCTACACATAGTAATTATTTATAACATTTTAGCTGAAACTCAGATGAAGATGATTGAAAAATCCTTTTAAACTAAGTGCCAGTGCAAGCAAGCTCCCATTGTTTAGACATCATGTCCTACAAAGACTGCTAAGCTGCTGTGTTCAGTCACCTGAACACATGAAAACAGAAGCTGTTAACTTTACCAGACCAGCATTTGTTTGACTAAAAGCAATGCCACAGAGATAATGTGCTTTTTACATTTCCATCCAACTTCTGAGCTTCATGATAGAAGCCTTGTTGGTGTTTGCAGTGAGGATCAGTTCACTCCCCTGCATGCTCATCAAACCACTCACACAGAACCATAAAACAAGCACAACACTCAGGCTTTTAAGAGGAAAAAGCTCTCAGGAATGCTTTGCTATCCATTTAATGTGATGAGTACTAAACACACACACACACACACACACACACACACACACACACACACACACACACACACACACACACACACACACACACACACACACACTTACACACACACTGTTTTTGAGGTAATTCTGCAGAGACCAAACAAAGTTATCCAGCGTTGTAGTGAGAAACACCTAAAATGCAATGAGATCTTGTTTTCACCTTGGGCTGCATAATGCACACTGCAAGCACAGATGGTTAAAACTGCAGGGCACATTTTATCTGTTAACAGCGGTTTGTAATATATGCCAAATCATCACTGAACATTTCGAAGCAGCATGTACATTCTTATCATTTTTAGCAGGAAACCCTAAATAAATATATATGGTGAACTTAATGCTGTGCGGTAATGAAGTGACCTCAGGTCGACACCAAAGGGTTTGTGGAGATTGACCAATCCTGGTTTATCTCCATCTTTGATCAGCTGCTATCGATCTCAGCTCCCTGGTAAATGAGCGGGGACACCATTTACTCTGCAGCCCCCTTTCATGGGATATAGATCACTTATCTGGGGTCATAAAAGATGGCCTCCTGCTGAGATCTGACCGAGGAGATAAAGGAGAGAGTGATAAAGTCACGCTGCTTCAGGATGAGAGACTTTTCTCTCGTAAAGGTGCACTGGTTCACATGCTGTTCAGAGAAAATCCTTAAACTTGAACACCTGAATTTATTGACTCCAACTGAAAGAAATGTAAAAATCTGTTTTTGATCTCTGAACAGTAAACATAGATTTTATTATTATGTGCAAGTAATCATTTTCAATCTGTTCCTCAATCTTATGAGAGTGATTTAATTTTATTCTTTAGTTGTTTAAAGTGCATCTATCAAGTTCTTTTTTTTTTCATTAAAAACTATCAGTGGTGAAAAAAATAATGTTGATCACACTTTTCAGTTTTTAAATATCTGCCAGGTGAAATTTGCTCATGACATATCAAATCAAAAGTCTGCATGAGGCTTTTACTCACAGTCCTCTGATCAGCTGTGCTCACACAGTCAGTCTCATGCTGCGGCCCCGTCTCCTCCCACAGAACGTCATCGCCACAATGCGCCATCTTCAGACATTTCACTCCATATTCTTTATTTCCTGGCTGCCTGACAGCTGTTTGATGACTCCTCTACATTGACCACCATTATCTTAAAATTAGCGTCAAAGCTCTTCCTGCATTCTGTTACGTTGACCCACTTTTAAACCTGTCTATTTCTGTTGTTTACAATACGATGTCGCCCTCTGCTGGTGTGGTCGGGTAATGACACCGATTATAAGACGAGTCCATATTTTCAAATTATTTCCAAGGAAAAAACTCATCTTATATTCAGGTCAATACGGTATTTGTCTAATCGTCCAACCCTAATGTAAAGTAACGACCTGGGTGCTCATTTATAAAACTTTGCGTAGAATCCTTACTAAAACTTGCTTAAGCTCAGCCAAAAAATTTCAGGTATGCAAATTCCATTTCCGATTTATAAAACCCTGCAGATGCACAGATCCATGCAATTCTGCTTTATAAATCGCTGTCAGACCTAGAACTGTGCTCAGCTGTTTTTGGGTCAGAACCCTCCTCCTACACACCCACATTCTGCCATATACGGTCAATGCTAAGTACCTCATGAATAATTGCATATGCATAAGCCGGTGGGTTTCTGACTTTTAACAGTAAATCGTCACAACGGAGAGGTTTAGAAAACGTGATTTTACAGAGGCTGAAACTCGAGGTGCTTGTGGTGAAGTGGATGGACGGAAAAATGTTTTATTAGGTGGTGAAATGTGACGAATTACGAACACAGAAGTGCTCCGAGAGACGTCTCGTTGCAGTGCGTCTGCTATCAGCCTGACAGAGAGATCAATCAGGATCCAAGATCTAAGAGAAACGTTTAATGACAACATTTAATTTAATCCAAAGGGGAAGACACGTCATGTTGTTCATCCTGTTAAACAGTCAACCTGTTGGATAAAATAATCGCTGGTTGAAACCTGAGAACGGCCGGTGACAGCGGGTTTTACTGGTTCCGATGGTTCTGATGATCTAATACTGGACCCAGTTGATCCATAGGATGCTCTAATGAATCTATCAGCTGATCGATCGTCCAGTCATTATCTAGAAATCTCTAAAAACTCTCTCCCATTCATCCGGAGTCTGACTACTGGCTGAGCTGCAGTGCATCCAGCGCATTACGCACAAGTGTCCCTGCAGGATTCCTAAGTCTCAGAAATCACAATTAATGCACCAATAAGTGCAGTTTGTTATATAATCTGAAGACGACTGGATGAACATAATGGGATATTATTCTAAAATGCGACATATTTTCATTCAGATTTAAATTTTTATTCTTTTTAGAGACGGATTGTTGGTTCTGTGTGCGCGAGGGTCTACAAGTCTTTAATTGTGTCATAAATTCAACATTTTTTCATCTCACCAGCTGCTCTGACTGGTTTCACCTCTCCAACATGTGCTTACGCAAGGTCTAAAGTTTGCTTAGAGTTGCGCACATTTTTCCGTTACGTTTTCTTTTATAAATCCCAAATTTTGCGTAAAAAGTGACCTACTCAACTTTTTGGCCCATTTTGTGCGTAAGCAAGTTTTATAAATGAGCACCCTGATGACTTATAACCAGCACAACGCAGACTAGATCCAGTTACACACATGAAGCCATTACGGTGATATCAGTGTTACAGATTCACACATACTCAGCTCTGTGACTACACTATGCAGGAACTATGGTGGAACAGTATGGCTATTCTAGTATGGTAACACCATGGCTATTTTATGCACAACACTGCTTTGAGAAGAAGAGTCCCAGACCTGGATTTTAAAGAGTTGAATATAAAGGAAACTGGCTAAATAAACTTCTGTTAGTAGCATGTGAGTAATGTAGATGTCTGCATTGAGTTGATAGTGCTCCCAGCTGCTAAACTCCACAAACAGCTATTGAATTCTGATAAAGAGAAACTAATTCCCTTTATTATCCTAAACCCACAAGTTTTACCACTCACACATTCGGCTTAACGACTGGTTGAACTTTTCAGATAGTTTTCCCATGAAGGTGTGATTTTTCTTTTCCTTCAGCTCTCTACTCCACCAGATTTAGAAAGGACTGTTCTTCAAAGGAGTTTCCTGTTCTTCAAATGATGGAAAACTGCAACAAAACGCCAGCAGGTACGGCTCAACCTGGCTGGCATTATCTTTTAGAGTCAGGGAGAGGATCAGCAGCACTCCAGGACAGCGAGATGAAAACCGTGTGTTCAGAGAGTCAGCTTGTTTGAAATGCAAGGGGGGAAAATGTGCATGATTTCATGAGCGACAGCTTCACCTGAGCAGACTTGAAATTCCAGTGTGTGAATCATGAATCCTTCTCAAGCTATATATAAGCACATTAGCCCACATTGGATTGCTTCTTTTGAACATGAAAACATGGAGTGCTTCACATAGACTTGTGTTCTGATAACATTTTATAGCATGCTTTTAAAATTAATGACTTGAAAACTGTTGTCTCATGACTGCACAGTACACAATGTATGCTTTTATTTTCGTAGCTGCTTGATGATTTTTTTTAAAAGCAAGGTGTTATTATCGCTTTCTGTCTCTGTGGGCTGTATACCAGGAATCCATGGGCAGTCTTCATATTACAGAGTCAGTTTTCTAGCTGTCAGAGAGTCCGCTGAGTGCCTCGTTAACTAGTGTGACTCAGAAATGTGTAAAGTCAGGGGATTGTTAGTGAGGTGAGATGGCATCGCGGGTCACCATCAAATCATCCTCCTGCTCAGTCTATGCATCTCATAGAAAAAGAAATTCACAAGCACAATAATGACAAAAAAATTTAAGACAAAATAGAAAATGTGATGTAGCCGAGCTGACAGGTCAGGCTGGCATCAGCATTGGTGGTCAGATAATTGGGTTCTCAGCATGAAAATAATATGACTGGGATTAGCTGTGATTCCACCTGTGCTCAAAAACGTCAGCTTCTTTGATTTTCCCCAAAGAAATGGAGGTACAGTCCTTGTAAAATTCTTTTTGTATTTGTGCTCATCGTCTTTCGCTTATGCGGTTCCAGGTGGCTGTGACAGCAAGTTGAAAAGTCCAGACCATCCTCTTCCCATCATTTTTGCACCAGCACCTCTGGTAGAATCCCAAGGTGTTCCCGGGTCAGTCTAGAAAAATAATCCCTCCAGTGTGTCCTGGGTCAACCCAGGGACATGCCTGAAGCACCTCCTAGGAAGCATCATGACCAAATGCAGAAACCACTTGATCACGATGTGGAGGAGCTATGGCTCCACTCTGAGACCCCCTAAATGTCCAAATTCCCCACCTTATCCCTAAGGCTGAGCCCTGGGGAGAAAACTTATTTCACCCACTTGTTCTTTCGGTCATTGCCCTAAGCTCATGATCATAAGTGAAGATTGGAACATAGCTTGACCAGTAAGGTGAGAAGCTCCATCATTTGGAGGGAACTTGGAGTTCTCATTGAAAGGAGTCAGCTGAGGTGGCTCAGGCATTTGATCAGGATGGTTGCCTCCTTCTGGAGGTTTCCTGGGCACACCTCACTGAGATAAAACAGTCATTGAACTTGCTTGCTATAATGATTGTATGTCCTCTCTGGGATGGAAATGCTTTGGGATACATCTAGAACTGGAGAGTGTGTGAGTTTCTCTCCTGGACCTCTTACCTCTGCAACCCAACCTTGGGAAAATGGTGGAAAATGGATGGATATGTTGGAGGTTGCATAAGCATCAGTGCAGACTTCGGCGGAGAGCATAACGAACGTGGAAAAGGGGGCGGGGACAAAGACCGGATTCTCCATCCTAGAGAATCGGGACACCCTTAGCATTGTGCACCTCTGCGGGAAAGCGCAATTGAGTGTTACAAGGGTCGAAGTGCGAGTATTGGGACAGGGCCCTTGTTTAGCTAGCAAAAACACTGTGGAACCGGAAGTTTCTGACCAGAACCGGCAGTACATTTTAGCGATTTAAAGAAAAAAAATGTAAATAAATCATGAATTATTCATCTAAACAACTTATAATTATTTTAACAACACATAACAATTTTAAGGATTATTATTTTGTCTATGAACTTATTTATTTAGAAAAAAATGCCTTAAGGGCAACACAGTTCTGATTGCTTTTAAATATTGTTATGTTGTTTTTTAATTGGGAGGCAGTGTCTCAGTAGGTCGAGGTCACTTTGTCTTTGTTTCCTTGGGCAAAACACTTCACCTACATTGCCTGCTGGTGGTGGTCAGAGGGTCCAGTAGTGCCTGTGTATAGTTGTGTCACCTCTGTGGCTACAATGTAGCTTACTGCCATCAGAGTGTGAGTGAGTGACTGATGTAAAGCACTTTCTAGTCCATGACTTTAAAAAGCACTACACACAGGGGTGCACACATTTTGTCCATCAAGGTACTCAAATGAGAACCTGGTGCTGGTGTTTGGTATGCACCACATTTCCATGGGATTGTGTGTGTGTGTGGGGATGATGACAAGCTGCCGCCGATATGTGTCGCTAATGCTGTGTGCATGTGTCAATGGTGCTGAGCATGTGTGCGCTGTACGCATGTGTTGGATGTGCTGCGTTTGTGCTGCATGCGTGTGTCGGAGGTCCTCTGTTGGAGGTGCTGTGTGCTTGTGTTTCACCAGTGCCACACACGTGTGTCAGAGATGCTGCGATTGTGTGTGTGTGGCTGTTGCTGCATGCATGTCACCGGTGCTGCACGTGTGTTGGAGGTGCTACAAGTGTGTGTGTCACTGGTGCTGCATGCAGTTGTTGCAGGTGCTACAAGTGTGTGTGTCGGTGGTCCTGTGCATGTGTGCCTACCAGCTTAAGAAGCCATGTGAGCAGTCATTCACTAAACGGCAGCAGGATGTGACTCTAGTCAGATTATGGGATGCGCCCTCGGGACCATGAAATTGCTGGTCCACAAAGGCGCGTTTGGGCAGTAGGTTCTGGTACGCATGCACGATATCTGGTGCGCATGTGTACTGGCGAACCAGTTCTGTGCACCCTTGGCTATAAAAATGCGAGACATTTACTTTCTATTTATTGTGTTAAAGCGATAATATGCAGTTTTGCTTGTTTTGGGCTCCCTCTGGTGTCCGTTTTAAATCACTGCATTAAATAAAATAGCCCATAGTTCTTGCTTAGAAACTGCTAAATCTACCTGTTGAAATGTCTCCTCAGCCTTCATAGCTTTCTACAGGAGCGATTATTTACTCCTTCAAAGAAATCAGCTGTGTTCAAGCAGGGAGAGATTGAAAAAAAATCAGGAATCATGAGCTAAAAACACTCCAGCGTTAGCATAACAGCTAGCCACTTTGGGTTAGCCTAACCCTCGTGAGACACGTGACTTCCTGGACACCGTGACGGCGACGGAGATCTTGCAATCGTGGTATTCCGGATCTAATCACCAGATGGGGCTAAGTGACTTTTCATTAACTTTGTAAAGGGTCATATTAGCACAGACTGGCTCAAGGAAAAGATTTAAAAATATGAAAAAGTTGCATATTATCACTTTAATGAGAGATATTTTCAGTAAACTTTTGGTCAAATCAGGACAAATTTGGGGCTGGATTTAATTTGTTGTTCAGAAATAAAAGGCCTCAGCATGACTTCACTTTGCAGTCAGAACAACAAAGCTGTGTTTTGATTTGTTCTAATTCCCCAATGTCAATCATCTTTAAAAAATGACTTGAGTAGAAGAAGAAGAACTTCATAAAAGTCAAAGGCTAAAACATACAGATGTAAACACATGCAACTGGGTTGGCTTCAGACACACCCCGAGGCATCTGTGAACGAACTGATAAAAAAACAACAACTGAGGTATGTATGCTCTGTGATACAGCACAGTAGTCTTATGGGAGGTTTTTTCATGGTAATATGAATAGATGTAACCTTTCATAGAAACCCAAGCACTAAATCATTGTCTGTGTGCTCAGTGTTTCCACATAAGCTAAGATAGAGTGGACAGTTCTGCCTCACACTCTGCCTCAGCAGCTCTGAAGCCTCTCTCAATAATTGCTGGCCAGTGAACAGCGACCTCAGATCTACTAATTATAGTAATTGAAGCAATGACAGTGCAATGAAAACACTGGATAGGTTTAACTAAACCCTGTAGGAGAAAACAAATCATATCATATATAGTTTATTTTTATTGGCTCGTTTTCATTCCTGTGGGGTTTAAAGTTTGAAATATTAGAAGTGAAATGGGAAAACAGAGATGTGACAAGCCAGATTTTAGTGGCCATAGGATGACACCATGAATTATTATGACTGTAGAACACAAATATAAGAACCTCAATCCCTTACCAACTAAACTGTTTAGCAGGTTCTCACCACTGCACCATGCTATAGCTTGTTCTCTGTTCTGCATTTTGAATTGTAATATATGTTTTTAAACTTTGGGCTGTTAATAACTCATAGACTATGGGTCTTTGTCTATTGAACAGTCCTTCTTTCACCTATGTAGGTCATTTTGTAGGTTAGAAACTTGATATTCTCCTGGACTGATTATTCATGAGATTCTACATCTTATTGCCCTTCTTTAATAAACAACAACAGATTATGTCTTTGTGAAAACTTGACATGATAAAAAAATAATCTGTTTATTGATATCATTGTTTATCATATTAGAAAAGCTTTTCTTCCATTAGTTTATGTTCCTTCCCTGCTGAAAAAACCAGCATAGACCAGCATATGCTGGTTCCAGCATATGTTGTGTTTTGGTGCTGGTATGCTGGTCCATAGTGATCCATTAGTTCAACCAGCATAGACCAGCACCAAACCAGCATAGACCAGCACCAAACCAGCATAGACCAGCACCAAACCAGCATAGACCAGCAACAAACCAGCATAGACCAGCACCAAACCAGCATAGACCAGCAAAGACCAGCAAACAAATCATGATGGTCTTGATTTATATGCTGGTCAATGCTGGTCTATGCTGGTCTATGCTGGTTTGGTGCTGGTCTATGCTGGTTTGGTGCTGGTTTAGCTGGTAGACCAACATGATTCAATGCTGGTCAATGCTGGTCTATGCTGGTTGAACTAATGGATCTCTATGGACCAGCATACCAGCACCAAAACACAACATATGAGCTGGTAGACCAACATGATTCAATGCTGGTCAATGCTGGTCTATGCTGGTTGAACTAATGGATCTCTATGGACCAATATGCTGGTCTATGCTGGTCTATGCTGGTTTGGTGCTGGTCTATGCTGGTTTGGTGCTGGTTTAGCTGGTAGACCAACATGATTCAATGCTGGTCAATGCTGGTCTATGCTGGTTGAACTAATGGATCTCTATGGACCAGCATACCAGCACCAAAACACAACATATGCTGGAACCAGCATATGCTGGTCTATGCTGGTTTTTTCAGCAGGGTTAAACATTCTGTCACCAGTCTGGGGTTAAAGGTTAAACAAATCTGCTTTGCTCTGCAGAAAAGTTTCTTTTATTTAAAGCTGATAGCAACACACAAGTCAGTTCTGTTGAGGTACGACCAGAGAACATATTTGTTTGACTACTATACAGTCCTAATAAAAGTACTCACTTCCTTGGATATTTAACCTTTTTATTGCTCTTATAAATCAAAAAGGATAATTAGACTCTTTTGACAAAGGTTTTGTAGAATGGAGGTCACCTGAGGTCAGTGACTGTGTCTCTAGTGATTGTAGTATAAAGACACCTGTCTGAATGGTCCATTCAGTGGTTAAACAGTGTTCCTGGCTACCATCACAGCATGAAGACAGAAGAACACTTCAAACATATCAGACTACAGATTATTGAAAAATAGAAGTTGGGGGATGGATACAAAAACATTTCTAAGGTACTGAACATCCCTTGCAGTTCAATTGAATCCATCATCAAGAAATGGACAGAATACTGTATGAGATGAAAATCTGGCCACCCTCACAAACTGAGTGACTGTGAACGAAGCAGACTAGTGAAAGAGTCCATCAGGATATCATTACTTCTCTGATGGAGTTACAAGCTTCATCAGTTGTGATGAGAGAGACTCTCAGCAGCTGCCACCGGAGTTCTTCACTGGTCAAAGCTTTATGGGAGAGTGGCAACGAGAAAGACACTGTTGATGAAAACTCTTACTAAGTCTCGACTACTGTATGCCAAACGGCATGTTGGAGCCTCCATGATCAAGTGGAGGGAAATTCTTTGGTCTCACGACTCTATCTAGAGATAGATATAAAGTAGAACTTTTATACGTTTTAAAGTAGTTGCAACTCATTTGCTTTATCTAGCCAAAGAAATATCTATCCACTCATCCATCCATTCGTCTTCTACTTATCTAATATTGGGTTGCAGAGATAACAGGTTCAGGAGGGAAGCCCAGACAGCCCTCTCCCCAGTGACACTCCCCAGTTCATTCTGGGGGATCCCAAGGTGTTCCCAGGCCAGACAGGATACATAATCCCACCAGCAAGACTTGGGTCTTTCTGGGGATCTCCTCCAATGGGACGTGCCTGGAAAACCTTTAAATGGAGGCAGCAGTAGGCATCCAAATCAGATTCACAAACCACCTCAGCTGACTCCTTTCGATGTGAAGGAGCAGAAGCTCAACTCCGAGTTCCCCCTGGATGATGGAGCCATCAGCCACTTGTTTATTCGACAAAGAAGTAATCAAACACAGTTTTCTTTACTTTTTGTCTTAAATAAAGTTTAGGACAAAAAGTAAGTCGACACAGAAATGAAGACTAAGCAGAGATCACTTGGAGAAATGATTATAATAAAAAATCCACGTTTTACTAGATAAAATCCTTAGAAAGCACAGCAACACAAAGCAATGCAATCTCAGCTTTGATTGCAATTTTAAGAAGCAAGTAGAAAAACAATCTTTGTTACAAGTATTTAGTCCTGATAGGCTTTCTCAGTAGTCTCTTAAAACCAGTCATAATGTTGCCATCGAAACACTATTATGTCGAATCACAAGAACACTTGAGGAAAAAGAGAATATTTGGGCTGCTTTGCACAATGAGCAAAGCTGGTAGATGTCATAAATGAGCCCATTTGCGGTGTAGTGAAATTAGGCCAGAAACAGAGGCCTTTTCCTCAGCTGGGAGCAGTTGAAGAGATGCACTTCGGGATCATTTCAAACAGCCATGCCATTTGCTGTATTTTAGCAGCTACTTGAACTGTCTTTTGCATCACAGATGGAAAAGCTGGAGTGATATCCCTGCTGCTGTCAAGGCCACTTTGAAGCTGGCAAAGTTTGCACATTATCAGCAAAACAAACATTTGATGATCTGTCCTCAGAGGGATTCCTTTCAATTATTTTGGCAGCGTTAAAGTAAGAATGATGCCATACTGTCTCTTCTCAGTCTGAGAATGTTCTCACACTGTGTTGATACACAGTCACCACAGCAAATCTGGATATAAAGGTTTCCTTTCTAGAAATAAATACACCAGATTGACTTAAAAAAATCATAAACAGACAAAAAATTTGATTTTATATTTAACCCAAAGCACAGTTTTTCTGTTCTTAAATTTTTTTTAAACGTCTTTCTGAATCTAGAAAACTGATTTGTGCAAAAATAGTGACATAATCAGAGGTGCACACAATTCTGTCATCGATGCTCGGTGCACACCTCCTTGCTATGAACTTGTCTTGGGGGTGGGGGGGTATGTCCTCATTGTGAGTTTGTCGGG
>SSNR01000468.1:218888-242732 GCA_006937965.1 Callopanchax toddi
GCAGCCGGTCGCGCTGAGCTGTGATCTGGACCTGGTCTCATCCTCCAGGCCCACGCTGCGCCATCCGAACACAGCAGGTGGCTCGTTAGAGTTGAGTTTTAGCAGCTCATCCTGTATGTCGTTGTACGATTTTGGACCGTGAGAAGGTGAAAACCACTGGATTTAACAAAAACTGAGATGAAAGAGTCGGAGTTCGTCGTTGCTTGTCGGTTTCTGAAAAATCGTGTCACTCTGTTCTGATAGCAGCCTGTGGTCAAAGCTGAGCGTAAACTAAGATCTCCTTCTGAGGAGACGAACTCATCAGTCATGAGAAAACAGCAGCTCTACTGAATAAAGGTAGGATGGATCAACATTAAATATATAAGTTGGTTTGAGGACCATCCTGTTGTTTTGATTGAACGTTTTTGTTACAAAAATTTTAGTTTGATGCAACTTAAAACGAGTTAAGAGTGATAACTGTTGAAGTTCTGGTCTATTTGATACCGGGCTGTCAGAAAGACAGAATAAAAAAGTAACTGATGTATTGATCGCCTCTGAAAGATCCACCAGTAATTTACATCACTGTATGAAGCCCTCAGCATCAATAAATCAGTCAATTTAGGTGCAATTTATAATATATAATTGTTTTAATTATAACATACTGTAGTTTCTTTCCCTAGTAACTAGTTACTTTGAAAGTAACGAGTAACTTAAAGTAACTGATTTACTTTGGAAAGAAGTAACTAGTAATGTAACTAAGTTACTATTTTAAAGTAACTTACCCAACACTGGTTCTGATAATACAGGAAATTGTATATTTCCTGGGGAAAATCATGATATGCTAACTTCATGACGTAACTACACCCCACTACGGAGCAGATTACACTCAATGTGGGTCATGCAGGAAGGATTAACATTTTGAAGGTGCAGAAATCATGTAACATCTAAAGGAGGAAATGCCTCTAACTTATTTCACCATCTCAAGCCTCAGCATCTAAGTCTCTACCAGGATTGTCTGAAAACCTGGGAGAAAAGCGGCTAACGGCGGCTAATGGCAGCTAATGGCAGCTAACAGCTGCTAACACTACGAAACTAAAACAAAGTGAGCTAGTTCAGCATGGCATTGCCGATTCTCTCATCAGTTGTAGTCCGTCTGACAGAAAAAACAAACATGGATTTTATTTTGTTAGTAGCTCTGTAGGTAGAGTGTTTGTCTTACGACAGGGAGGCCTGTCATTCTGAGCCCCACTCCCACTGCGTCACCGCGTCCTGTGTCTGGTCACCTCGCTTCTCTGGCTACTTACTGTCATCAGTGTGTGAATCACTGTAATGTAAAAAGTGTGTAGTCTATGACTTAGAAAAGATAATTGTGGGACATTTACATATGATTTATGTTTTATAGACTCTTTCAGTCCAGAGAACAGAGGAATATTTTTGTTTTATACTTTAAGACTGAGGGCTGCATGGTGGCGCAGTTGGTTAGCACTGTTTCCTCGCAGCAAGAAGGTTGTGGGTTCGCGTCCCGGCTCTGCGGCCTCTTTGCGTGGAGTTTGCATGTTCTCCCCATGCATGCGTGGGTTTTCTCCGGGTCTTGTTTCCTCCCACTGACCAAAAACATGACTGTCAGGCTAATTGGGCTTGTGAATTGTCCTTAGGTGTGAGTGGGTGTGTGGTTGATTGTTTGTCTCGTTCGTCTCTGTGTGGCCCTGCGATGGACTGGCAACCTGTCCAGGGTGTCCCCCGCCTCTCGCCCCTTGACTGCTGGAGATAGGCACTGGCTCCCCCGCGACCCTCTGTGGAGGACTAAGCGGTTTCAGAAGATGGATGGGTGGATGGACTTTAAGACTGAAAACTTTACTAAAAGTCATTTCACTAAAAGTTACCTGTGCATAGAATATTTTCAGGCAATCTGTTTATGCTGTCAAATGAATAACTAAAAAAGTTGTTTTTTTGTTTTCTTTGTTATATCATAAGATTTATCGTAATCATCAGGTTACTCTGAATATCATATTATATTTGGACCACATTGCCCACCCTACATCCAGTTGTTTCTGTTTCAGCAGTGATACAATTTAGCTGTCTTCCCTCATTTGTGGTAGTTCTCATAATGTTCCACTGAAATTAGCAGATTTGAGGTGAAGAGTTTCTAATTTCACATGGCTGTGCAGTTAAAGAGAATGACAGGCTAGCCTGCATTAAACTCACGTGTACAGTCTAATTGACAGTAAGCTTTAGTTAGACAGTTAACTGTATGGTTCTGTTGGAGCTAATTGGGTTGACATCAGTACAGATGTTTGGCGGGTGTATTGTAGTACATGACAGATGCGTTAGTCATGACTGATCACTGCTCCCATCTAGAACCATGTGCACATTTAATTTACCTGCATTTTGCTAACAGTCCTGACAGAGCAGAATCAGAGGAAGTGAAGTCTGTCTACATCAAACAGCATCAACGCCTACTTCAAAATCTGGGCATTGTTCCAGATCAGCTGGGTGGAAAAGTTTAACGGTCATGATTAGTTGCAGCAATGGATGGCAAGCTGTGATGTCATTCAATGCCATATAATGCTCAATTTGAAAAAGTTCATGGCAGGCCATTTGTGTAATTTTTTATTGGCACTGATATCAAGTTGTTTTCCGTCACCAGGACTCATCTAACAGTTATCTAACACGTCTGGTGTGAATTTTTCACAATTTTAAATGAGTGTTTTTACACTGAGAAATGTTATTCAGTTCTGTATTATTATTATTATTATTGAGTCCACCTGTGGTAAATTCAGTTAATTGGACGTGGTTTGGAAAGACACACACCTGTCTATATAAGGGCCTACAGTTACATGTCAGAGCACAGACCAAGGATGAAGTCAGAGAATTCATCTGTAGACCTCAGACAGAATTGTCTCCAGGCACAAATCTGTGGAGGTTACAGAAACACTCCTGCTGCTTTGAAGGTCCCAATGAGCTCAGTGGCCTCCATCATCTGGAAGTGGAAGAAGATCTAAACCACCAGGATTTTTCTAGAGCTGCTGGTCATCTATGAGTGATCAGAAGGGTCTTAGTCAGGGAGGAGACCAAGAACCTGATGGTCACTCTGTCAGAGCTCCAGCATTCCTCTGTGGAGAACCTTCAAGAAGGACAACCATCTCTGCAGCAATCCACCAATCAAGCATGTATGGTGACCAGACGGAAGCCACTTCTTAGTAAAAGACACATGGCAGCTCACCTGGAGTTTACCAAAAGACACCTGAAGGACGCTCAGACCATGAGGAAGTAAACTCTCTGGTCTGATGAGACAAAGGTTGAACTCTTTGGTGTGAATTCCAAGCATCACGTTTGGAGGAAACCAGGCAGCGCTCATCATCAGGCCAGTGCCATCCCTACATTAAAGCATGGTGACAGCAGGATCATGGGATGTTTTTCAGCAGCAGGAACTGGGAGACTAGTGAGGGTAGAGGGAAAGATGAATGCAGTAATGAACAGAGATGTCCTAGATGAAAACCTGCTCCAGAGCACTCTGGACCTCAGACTGGGGCCACAGTTCATTTTTCAGCAGGACAATGACACTAAGCACAGCCAAGATATCAACGGGGTGTTTTCAGGACAACTCTGTGAATGTCCTTGAGTGTCCCAACCAGAGTCCAGACTTGATTCCCATTGAACATCTCTGGAGAGATCTGAAAATGGCTGCAGCAATGCTCATCATCCAACCTGAAAGAGCTGAGAGGAGCGGAAGAGGATTAGGCCAAAGATGGGTGACCCAAGCTGGTGGCATCATATTCAATAAGACTGGAGGCTGTAACGGCTGCCAAAGGTGCATCAACAAGTATTGAGCAAAGGCTGTGAATACTGATGGACATGTTTTTTATGTTGTGTATTTTAAATATATTTGCAAAACCTCAAGAACTTTTCCCCCTTGTCATTATGGGGTGTTGTGCATAGAAGTTTGACTTAAAAAAAAAAACCTGAATCCGTTTTGGAATAAGGCTGTAACATAAAGTGTGGAAAAAGTGATGAATACTGTCCAGATGCACTGACTTTATGCACATTTACATATTAAAGTGCACAACATAATATTTTAAATTACACATATCACACAAATGCCAATCTTATTGACTTTATTTCAGTTTAAATCACAAAGTAAATTAAATAATTATGGTGAATTTTCAAAATAAAATTGCCAGCTGATAAATATATAACAATCTGTAAATAATTTGTTAAATGTGTCATTCGTTCTGTGCAGTCTGGAACAAAATGACCCACACCATTTGTCTGGCTGGTCTAAGCCATCAACATATTTAATGTTGAATGATCTGTTACTAATATTAGAACAAAAAAAGCTCAAAATATTCCATTTACAAGCACTACTACATTGTACTTTTAAAGTCCTGGGTGGATCTTTGGGAGGGCAGCACTTAATGCTCATACTTCAGCGAACCACTAGGAGGCGCATGTTTTGTTTCAGCTTTAACTTTTCTTTTTGTTTTTGTGTCTGGACTGAACAGTTTAAAACAGATAAAATGCAAAGAACATGCTCTTACACTTCTCCTGAGGTAAATTTAAAATCACAAGTTAACACCCCCATGTACCAGGAGAACACAGAAAAGCCCCAGTCGATATTCCACCCAGAGATATTTGTGCTGTGAGGTTACCAATCCAGAGTCATTCAGAGGAGGAATTAAAGATCATGACTGAGGACCAGGCGACACCAAAGACCCTGTGGGTAAATGTCAGATAACTTGGTAAAGGGCTTATATGCACCACCAACAAAGAGCAACATTTGCAGTAATTGGGGAAACAGCCCTGCACCTTCACACCATGAAGCTCCATTGATTTTCAATTTATTCATGCCTCTGTTGCTGAAATTCAGCAGTGCAGCAACTGTAGAGGAGTAGCAGCTCCCAGAATGCTTTGGGTTCCTCTGGGAGCAGCTGTGTTCTTGAGGAAGAGAAGCTCCCGATGTAAACACTGGGGCAGCGTGGATGTGTGTTTGTTAGTGCATCCGTCCTGGCTTTATCTGTCTCGCTCTTCATGTTGTGGCAATGACTCATGCTATACAGCAAGGGCCATGAGACAAACACGGCACAAGCTGCAGACCACCTGCTGGGCCAGAGAGCAGGGCGAGGGGAAGTGGCTCTCACTGACATCCATCTCAGCTCTGATTCATTATCTTCTTTATATGAGCAAAAGGTTGCTGTCTGTTGATTCTGTGGAAAGAGCCTGTGATACATTTGTCCGCCTACTACCCCCTCAAGGCTGGGCTCTGCTCCCCTCCCTCCCTCCCTCCCAACTCTAAGCGCTGTTATTTAAAGTGATGCATTTCTCTCTGCCTTCCTGCCGGAGTGGACTCTACATCACCTACATGCACCGATACAGACAGCATACACATCACACACACATGCCCACGAGTGTGTAAAGACACACATGGATGCTAACAGGCACACAAATGCAGAACTCACACACCTCAGTGTCGAGCACAGGAATTGGAGCGGACACGTCTAAGTATCTGGGGGCAGCAGATTCTTACCTGAGCAACAGAACTTTATTTTGGTCTGTTTGTTATTTTGCTGAGGATAAAAGCTGTTCAGCCACTCTGATTCCTGCTACTAGCTCACTGGTTTAAAAATCGTTAATAGTGAGGCATTTCCAGAGATGCTTCAAGAAAGTACTGAGTTTGATGACAGAAGCTAGGCTATATGTTTATTATTATTTGTTTTGCTTCTTGTGTTATTTTTCTTGTGCACATATTTTTTCTTCTAGCAGCTTCCTCTGTAGGGGGTCGAGGTTGTGTGTGTGTGTGTGTGTGGGGGGGGGGTCCTCTGGTAGCAGCCTTGGTTGGTTTTAATAAGACTGAATTAGGGCTGGACGGTAATTCAATACCAATATATATAGCGATGGGGAAAAAAAGGGTTGATACAAAGTTTGATAAAAAAATTTCCCTCTTTTTTAATTTTATCCAACCAAATAATGTAATACTAGAATCCTTACTGACTCCTAACCAATCAGAAACACAGACCCAGGGAGCTCTGTCACCAAGCCCCTCCCCTCCCAGACCAAACCACAGAGCACATGACTACAGAGGAGCTCACGCCAGAGGAAACTGTTCTGTAAATAGTTTCACCAACATGGCAGTAGTTTGGTTTTTACAAGTCCAACAAAAACCACGCAATGGTCGTTTGCAAAATTAGCAGAGAATCGATCAAATCCAAGTCTGGTAACACAACCAACTGGTTTTATCATGTAAGCCGCTCGAAGCTGCAGGACGAGCTGCTTTTCTCCCTGCAGAATCCTCTGTCAGCAGCACAAAATGAATCAAACTGATGACTTGTTTGTGATAAACACAACAAACCTGAGGACTTGAAGCCTGCAGGACGCCGATACGAACACATGTAAAATTCGGACGTACCGGACCTGAGTTTTGATGATAAAAAGTAGATTTTCTGTGTGGCTCAACTGCTTCCCCTGGATCAGGATCTTTAATAACTCAAAGTCAATCAATCATATCCCAAAACAATATTTTTTTGATAATTTGGCCAATTGCCCCCTAATAAGTCAGTTTAGGGTGTTGGAGGTCTAAATATCCAACTGAACTTGCTCAGATTTTCTTCTGCTTTTAACACAGACAAATATTACTACTACAACCATCAAACCTGGCCCTTTGTCTGGCAAAAGTTAAACACAAATATACCTTCCCCCCCCCCCACATCCATAAAAGTAATGAAACATGATTCCTTAGAGGTTTGACCTGCAGAGATGTGCTGAAACCTGACTTTCCTATTGTTCAGGTTGGGGGTGGGGGTGTTTAAACCCTGCCTTTTTTTTTTTTTTTTGCTGTAAATCAAATCATGGAGGAATTTATTGTAAAATAGAAGTTACTTATGAACATGTTGAACAGAGCTTTTATAAAATCCCAGTTGGCTTCAGCATGAAGGTCATTCTAGACACTCTGTAATTTACAGGATAGATTAACGTGATACAAATAGAGCTGGCAGGTCAATTAAAGGCTGTTTGTTTCAACAGAAAACATTTTCTACTCTGTTGTAACTGTGACTGAGCTGTACGTAAGGTTAGTGCAGCACCACAATAAACCTAAACTTTATAGAAAACTTAAAAATGTAAAACATGGGTTTAAGGTGGCTCTCAGACCTCCACCTGTATAAAAGAAGAGCTCACTCTAGTTCTGTAGAATATATGAATGGGGTTCAGAGTTCAGCAGTGCTTTTATCACTTTAGGTCTGAAAGCCACTTTAATCTAACAGCAATATTTCTACTGTATGTTAATTTATTCATATTTGACTCAGGCTGAAAAATATGTCAAACACAAGTAAAATACTAACTCTCAGGTTGAATTCTGTTTCTTTGGGTCCACTCTTTCTACCTCGTCCCATCACGTGGACTCTCTCTCTCTGCCAGTGAGACACTCTGAGCTTCGTCCTTAATGTTTCAGTGCTCAGCTGCCTGGCTCTATAATTTCCCATCCAGCGTGGCCAGGGAAGCTTAAGCACTAAATTGCTGTCTGGAGATGCTCAGTGGCTCTTAAAAAAGCAACCTCCTAAAATGTTCTTGTGCAACCTAGTGCATATTTAATCCCTGATTAATCAGTGTGGTCGGCAGCGCATGTAAGCAGATTAGTCCGACTCTTTTTCTTCCATAAAAGGAAGATCAATGTCCACCTATTTCATAGAAGCAGATCAGTGACATGTGACCGAGCTTTTACCCTGTCCTTTACTCCCAATAATGTTCAGAATATAAATTAAAATCCTATTTTTACCCTGCTTCTGACTACCTGTAACATTTCTGTCTGCAGCCAATGTTTGTGGACATATTAGAGGTCTATTGTAGGTAGGGATGTCCCGATCAGGTTTTTTTGCCCTCGAGTCCGAGTCTGAGTCATTAGATTTTGAAGATCTGCCGATCCCGAGTCCCGATCCGATCTTTTTAATATGTTGTTGTGATCAACTTTATAAAGCCTCCAGACACAGACAGACTCACACTTTCTGCTTCAAGCTGCTTCTGTGTTCTACTTTGCGATGTTTAACTAATAAAAACAAAGAAGTAACAAAATGATGTCATGCTGCTGCAGACATAAATCCATCCATCTGTATAATCTATCATATCCATATATGTTTAAATACTTAAACATAATTCTATGTGCACAAAATTAGTTTGTGGTTAAAGTAACTTTTTGAGGAAAATCTTTTTTTCCTACAGCTGTTCAGGTGCAGAAATGTCAACATTATTTTAACACTCTGCTCCATTTTTTGCCCAGAAAGAACAAACTTGTTTACTGACAATGACCCGGATCATTTCTTAAGTCATCAGCTCTTCCTTCACTCCTCCTGCTGCTTTATCCTCTGACTGCAGCAGCTCTGAACAACTTCTTAATTAGACTATTTGGAGAAATCCGTCAGTGTTTTGCGCATTTTTGAGCGACATTTAATCAGGAAGCTCCTCCTCAGAAAGCGCTTTTTAAAATTCTAAACATCGCTCAATTTATTTCCCGACGGAGGGCGGGTGTTGTGCTGCGCACGGAGCAGAATCTCCTCCTGAGGCAGGAGGGAGACGCTGCGTAGGGGGAACGAGTTAGCGCGGGTCTGACTCGCTCCACGCCGGCCTCACCGCCTCCTCCAGACCGAGCACTCCCGTCGGTGCTTACTTTCCGTTCAGGGGGAGGACGAGTCCTGGCGGCGGGTGTGGAGTGAGCGGCGAACCCGGTCGCTGCTCCATAAGCTGCGTGTCTCCCGGTCCCGGTCCCGGCCCCTCCCTCCTCCTGGACCGGCGGAAACTGATTCAGAATCTGATTATGGTTAATATAAGTGCACAAATATAGATTATATATAAATCCCATGTGCTTTAGATTGTTTAACATATATTTAAAAACCCAAACTTCCTTCTGAAGGCATAGCGGCTTTTATTTTGGCGGGGCGGTGCGCATGTAGAGGAAACCCGAGTCAAGATCGGGAGGTGACGTCCGATACCGATCGAGTCCAAAATCACGTGATCGGGGCCGATTTCCGATCACGTGATCGGATCGGGACATCCCTAATTGTAGGACAAATGGTTTAAAGAGCAGGAAAGGAAGAGGTTTGTTGATGGGAGCTTCATTCCATTTAGTAAAGTTCTTCTCATTAGCAGTTTCACAGAGCAAACGTGGAATGCAGCCTTTGTTTGTAAAGACAATACTCACAAGAAGTTAGGGATATTTGGCTTACTGGTGAAATTTATGGAAAACGTGAAAACTTCACACTACAGTGATTTTATATCGTGAAAGTGGAGCATTTTGGTAGAAGCATGCAATGGTGATCTCCTCATCTCAATCAATTTACTGAAACAAAAGCTAACAACGGTGGAGGGTACACCAAAACAAAAGAACTTAATGTCTTAATGACTAGTCTTGTGACCTTGGGCATGGATACAGGTCTGCAGAAAGTGCAGACCACTCCATTTGAGGTTCCTCAGTCTCCAGCTAATCCACCTACTGCCACCTGGATGAGCTGGAGTATCGTCGTCCATGAAGATGAAATGAGGCCTGTGTGGTTCATGTAACCAGGAGTAGGACCGGACTGGGATACGGTATTTGGAAAGACACAAATAACGTTTTTTTTTCCAAATACTTATTTCAAACAAATACTTACAAAAATATTTGTATTCGGGAAAAGGAAATACTTTATATCAAAAAGCTGTGTTTCCTCATGAGACCACGGTGCATCATGCCTGGAGGAGTGAGTGAGTGACGTTCAGGAGTCAGGATCCATCAGACTTCTTTCATTTTATCAGAAAGTTTCTCTTATTAATTACTGTTAAAGCAGGGAAACTCAATCACAAACCTTAAAGAGACACATGAAAATCACTGAACGTGTTCGTGGTGGATATAGCGCAGATGGGGGATGAGAGGGTGTAGCTACAGCTCCTGGACCGGCCCGCTGGTCAGAGACAAACGCTGCAGGAACAGAGCTTCAGGACAGCAGCTGCTACACTTTCTCCTCAGCCTGTAATGATGACCTGCGTAGGAGAGCCAGGACGAGATGTGCAGGTCCGGCTCGAGGGTCAGAAACATGCGGCTCGCGGGCCGAATCTGGCCCGTGAGTACCCCTGGTTAAAGCTTGTATGTGACACAACTGATAGCTTTGACAGCTTTCTTACCTTCTTTTCTCTGCCTCCTTTCACTTTTTAAAGGGTGCCATAATATTCTGTGTTGTGCTGTTTATAAAAAAATATATAGATAGATGATAGAATAGAAAAACCCTTTATGTTCCTCAGTGGGGAAATTCAGGTGCACCAGCAGCAAAGTGACGGCAAGTCAAGAACTAACAGATTCACACAAGAATAAAATATGCAAAAATAGAAAATATATGATTATTATTATGAATAATTAAAGAATACTTGCTCTTTTAAATAAATAGAAAATTAATAAATTAGAAGTGTAAAATGCACTTTTTTTTCTTTCTTTTTACACTAATTTTGATTTTTACTTAAATACACATACCAATACGAATACTATCCCCCCAACAAATACAAATACAAATACTGGCAGCTTTGCACACCCCTAATAGGAACACAGCCTAATTTTGTTTACAAGGTGTTGGGTGGTGTTACAGTGTTGACTAGACACACCTGTCCACACTGTAACTGGTCTGGTGATAGCAGTAGCTGATGTATAGTGTCTCCTTGATGCCTCCAACATCACTGGCGGTCATCAGTTCTGCTCAGCGTGAATTGACTTTCATCAGTGAACAGCACTGAGGCCCTCGGGTCCCTCGTCAGCGTAACTGCTCCCTGGTCCAACTTTCAAGACGATGATACCTGTACCTGGTGGTGTGATCAGGTACTCTTTCAGCACACAGACCACACTGATTGAATAGCTTCCAATGGTCTGACGTGACACTCTGGTTCGTTTCACTTCCCTTAAATGTGCCTGGAGTTGTGTGGCACACATCAGCTGGTTCCTCAGATCACTGTAGTGAAGAGGTCATCAGTGTGGGATATGTCTGTGTTTTTCTAACTACTTTATCAGTCAGGGTGGTGGAGAGTTGGTATCTATCTCCAGCGGTCAGCTAGCAAGAGACGGGGACATCCTGGACATGTCACCAGTCCATCACAGGTTCACAGAGACAAATGAAACACACAACCGTTCACACACAACAAGGGACATTTTAGAGTCGCCAATTAATCTAACATACATGTTTTTAGTTAATAGGAGGAAACCCATGCACACATAGGGAGAACATGCAAACTTCATGCAGAAGAATCAAGCCTGCAACCTTCTTGCTGCCACGCAACAGAGCCTCATGCAGCCCCTGACCAAAGTAAATAAAGAATATATATGTACTACAGTCTGAAAATGATCAGGCTTTAGAATTGTACTGAGAATAGATGAGAAAGCCATCCATTTCAAATAAAAACCACTGATCAAGACTGCTTAGAAACACTGAGTTCAGCTTCTTCAAAGCAAAACACAAAACAAAACTAAGAGAAAACTATACAATCACTAAAGGATGATGGCAATTCTGGTACTTTGATCAAATCAACCTCAATAAATTCAACCCTCAGAAAATAAAAACACACAAATATCCATATTTACAAGCTGCTTTTTTCTATTCTATTTCTATAACTGTTGTGATTCATGAAGTATTCACTAACCATCTGAACATTCTAAAAATACCTCAAAACACCAAATTAAATGGTTGTGATTATTGGTATTTCTAGCAGAAGAAAAGGAAGAGTCATTGAAAATCACTTTCATCCAATCATCCACAGTCTATAACTGCCCCTCCTTAGCCCACGTCTCTCTCTTTAATATTGTTTTTTCCTCTTTATTCGTTAATGACGGCTTACTTTTGACTTTTCTGGATAGAAATCCTATTTCCTTCTGCTGGTTTCTTACAGCTGGTTGCAAATGAGTCCTGCTTCTGCCCTTTTCATTTCCCTTTCTTTTGTTGTGCTTTTCCTATTTTCCCAGCAGTTTGCTTTGAGTTTCCTGTCCTGGTGCTTTGACATCTTCCTTGGCTCACCTGCTTGTATCCCTTCTATACAGCTACCTTTTGGTTGGATTTGATTCAAATTTTATACTCAGTTTGCTGCAAATAACCAGCATCTTTTGCTATGTCCCATTCTGGAACTGCTTTTATACACACTGCTCAAAAAATGCATGGAACACTTATTAACCAGAGTCAGGTATCAGGTCAGTTAAACCTCTGGGATATTGATCTGGTCAGTTAAGCAGTACAGGGGGTTGTTAATCAGCTGTTTTGGTTTGGATGAAATTAACAACAGGTGCAACAAAGAGGGAAACAATGAGATGAAACAGGACACAGGAATGGTTTTTCAGATAGAGGCCACAGACAAGGTACCTTCTCTTTTTTTTGTGACAATTTTTCAGTAGTTTTGCATTTGACTAGTATCCGTTTCACTACTGGTAGCATGAGGAGAAACCTGGACCCTACAGAGATTTCACTGGTAGTCCAACTCCACCAGGATGGTACATCATGCGATTGCCAAAAGGTTTGGTGTGGCTCTCAGCTCAGTCTCAAGAGCATGAAGGAGATTCCAGGAGACAGGCAGTTACTGTAGGAGGGCTGGACAGGACCACCAGAGGTCCTTAACCCATCAGCAGAACCGCTATCAGCTCCTTTATGTAAGGAGGAACAGGGTTACTGTCAGACTCCTACAAAGTGACTCCTAGAGAAACAGAGTTCGGACACTTCCATTGGCTCCAATAGAAAGAATGGAATGCGGAAGTAACGTCGGTCATGGAGCTCTCAATAGTTCCAAACAAAGCCCAGACGCCAATAGTTCCACCACAGAGCGCTGTTCATTATCGCTGTTTCGGAGCTATTTTCTAATGTAAGTTGATGAAATGACAACATTTTTGACACTGTGAAGCGTTAGCTGACTACTCTGTACCAAAATAAGTCAGTAGTGATTTTTCTTGTAGCCAGTTTTAGTAAATTAATCGTGTCAACCGCTAGTAATCTGTTTAGCTGAAGCTAGCTTGTTGTTAGCGGCAGGTCTGTGTGTGTTATACTGACCCCTTTCTGTCTCATTCAGCTTTGTAAATATCCAGAACTTTTTGAAATATTTATCTTTAGAGTTTGATAAATTGTTTGGTGATTTTCTGGATTTAAATAAGTTCTAATCAGACACAAACATGTACGTGTAAACTTTAGGCTCCAACTCAAAGGAAAGTTTTTAACTTGTTGCTGTCAGGTCTTTACCTCTTTTAAAATCGTTATTAAATTATCTCAACTACATAAGAAGCATTTAGCATTTAATGGGTTAGTGGTTGACTGGTTCATGTCCAATTTAATTGTTACTTTGACCTCTTGATCCTTTACAGACATAAATTTCTGCATAATGGTGATATTATCAGTGAAGAAAAATGTGATTTTGAACATGAGTTAATTATGTATTGTTTTTCAGTAAAACCACACGAGGCTGACTTCAATGACCTGCTGAACCGTGCTACACACTCAGGATCAACTCGTGTCTTTTTCACAAATCAATCTGTGTCCTCCTGTTCTGTCCTCCTCTTCCTCCTGAAGAATCAGAGCTACATCAGGACGTCTGAACACCAGTGAACATTTACAAAGTTGATATTTACTGCAGGACTAATAATTTTCATTTGTTTTATAATTAAATGAGCATTTTTGCCATGCAATTGGGATTAGACTATTTAAGAACTGAACAACAAAGTAACTATTAATATGTCAGCAGCATTGGAACAACAGAACAGTAATTAAAATATATTATTGAAGAGTTACAGGTAACACTGCTGCTGCAATTACATTCATGTCCATCTTCATGTTTTCAGATGGGCTGAACATGAGTTCCATCCAAATGCAGCTCAGCCAACCATGGTAAGGCAATCAACACTAAGAAGTGTTAAAATACACATGTTTGTATTTATAAAATTAGGTATAAAAGTATAGTGATATCTACAATTACACAGTAAATGTTTCTGTTGTTCAAGCCTCAGCATCGTAATTAGTAATATTTAGTTTTCCTTCAAAGCAGTGGGAATGTGCTTCTGTGATGATGATTGTTTTCTGAGTTCTCTGAAACTTTTCTCTGTCAGGAGGTCAGCAGGTGTGAAGGTCCACATCGAAGGAGCTGCTGTCAGTGATGAACCCTCTCTAGAACTCAAACATGTTTTAACATTGTATGAAATAAAATGCCTTGGTGCAGAAGTAATGACTAAGCAGTGTAAATAGTAGTAAAAGTATTTCTTTCTTAAAGCTTGTTTTATATGATGCTGTACAATAAAATGTTTGTTTCTTTGCACAAATCATTCCACATTTATTCTCTCATCCAATAAGGTTTTATTCAGAAACAGTTTTATTTTATTAACATTATACTCAGTTATTACTTTACAAAATTTGTTACGCTAGATTAGAAGCTCAATGAACAGGGTTATAGATGCATGGAGTCACTTCACATGAAAAATAAACATAAAATATGGATTAATGATGTCTTCTACAGAAGATAATAATCTGGGTTGTCAGTTAAAACATCCACTGACAAGTTTTCTCCAAGTCCTTTAAAACTTTAACATCAGAGCTCTTTAACACGAGCACATTTATAGATAAGATAAACAGTAGCATCCTCATGCTAGCATGCAGAACGACAGAAAGAGCTCTTAATAGGCCTTATACTCTGGTTTTCTTTACTTGGTTAGCATAATAATAAACCACTCTAAACCTGCTGGTAGAGATCAGTATATTGCAGAAACATTTTAATTTTTAAATATAATCTGTAGCCTAAATTTTCTATGATAAATGTTGTTCCTGCTGCTCCTTAAAAAAAATCCTTTGATAAAATACATAACTGGGGGTAACTGACGTACATTGTTGGTCAATAATTACCAAAAATAGCTCAGGAGATGAGAAAATAATGGTTGCAGCAGTGTATCCTGCCAGAAACCGCTCTGACTGACTGACAGCTCCGAGCTGTTGGAACTATTGGAGGCGACATGAACCACGTGACCGCCTGTCGGCGAGATCAAAGCGTGTCGTAACTTTCTCTTTATACGGCTTTGGCCTGAGGGCCCCATGTCCTCTAGTGGGCCCTGTGGTCACTGCGTGGCACCACAGAGCTCCACTGGCATTTACCAGAAAACACCAGAATTGTCAGGTCCAGTGGAGCCCTGAGCTTTTCACAGAGGAGAGCAGGTTGACTTTGAGCTGATGTGACAGACATTAACGGGTCTGGAGAAGCTGTGGTGAACGTTCTGCTGCTGCTACATTGTTCTTCATCATGAGAACCAGTTCTCATTCCCTATGATGACCTGGTCAACAGGTAAGGCTCTGATCAATGATGCTAAAACGTTGAGAAGATCACAGACTTCAGAAATAATCACCTATCATTCTGGATAGCTTACAGTACCTTTAGAAACAGTGACATTCTTTCATTTCCTGGGATAATCAGCTGCCGGAGAAGCAGATGTTTATACGTAACAACTGAGGAAGTTCAACTTGCCAGAGACAGTAATGGTGCACTTCTCCTCCACTACCACTTCCATAGTGGTCTGGTTCTTCTGCTGCCACATCCAAAGACAAAGGAAGACTGCAGCAAATCATAACTTATTGCTAAGAAGGTGATTGACTGCAAGCTTCCCTCTTACCAGGATTTAAACCCCTCAGGCATGAAGCAGGCCAGAAAAATAGCTGCTGAGTCCTTCAAACCAGAAAACAAAGAGTTGCTCCACTCTAATCCCAGGTTACAGTTCACCAGAACCAGTTGATTTTAGAGTTGGATTATTTAAAGCTCATAGGATTTACTCTTCATGACAAAATAAAGTTTTGGTCTAAAGTTGTGTCTGAGTGTCAGATGCTACCTGATAATATCATCCCTCCACCCACGATGCCACTGCTTATACCTCCAGTGCCCATCCTCTTCTGGCTTACTGTAGGGATAAATCATTTTTAAAACTGTGCATGTTTTTGTTTTAGAAATGCAAATTGCTTTTCTAGAGTTTGTAACTAGGGATTTAGGGCCAGTATGCAGATATATGATCAGAACAAAGTAACATCCAGGGTTAGAGGTCGTTTCAGTTGTCCACTGAATATTCATCAAATTCACCTTTGGAACGTGCAGAGATTATTTGAAGCTCCGGTGTGATTAAAATATGAATGAGTTCCTTTTTAAAGTCTAAACTCAGGGAGCACACACCCAAATGGAACATTTCATGTTAAATTCATGAACCACTTAGTGATCTATCTTGGTGAAACCACTTAGTTCTTCAAGCGATTCTATTCTTTTCATCCTATAAGTAATCAGGTCTAGAGGTATTACCGGTACTATCTTCCAGCCTCAAACCCATGCTTATAGAGTTGTTCCCAGAACTGTTAGTTCATACTTCAACTTTTTCTCTAGTAAAGTCTTTTTAGAGGTACAAAAAAGTACAACATGAGTGCTGCCAAACCATGCAGAGAGAAGCATTTATGCTATAGCGCAGAAGCTTTCACTGCCCTGGGCATTGTGTTTCGGCCCAGTTGTGCAGCCAACCAACCTGTGGTTCTGACCCACTTTCTGGGCTCATCCGTCATGCTGAGAATCCCAGAGACTCTGATTAATTTCCCATGAATTCCATTTATTCCTCCCAGGCCGTTAAGTCATCATTGCAGACTTACCTGCTCCATGGTGCTGGAAGCAGGCAGGCTGCATTTGAATATTTCATTATGGCACGATAATACCTTAAATATGCCACGGGATATGATTTATACAGGTCACAGAAGACATTCACACATTTCTGTGCCTGGGTGTAATTGCTGCAGGTTGTGATCAGTGACCTGACATAGGAATGTAACTTTATATGATAAATTATCCACGGTTAGGAAAGGGAATGCTCACATTGAGCAGCATACCTCTTGTTCTTTTTTCTGACAGCTGATCAAGCAGGAAAAGGGCTTACCGTATGGAAACCTGTAGAAGTTAGACTTCTTTGGAAGTGTTGAATTATTTTCCTTCCTTGTTTTAACCGATTAGTAGTTTTGTGGGACTAATGCAGCTTTTAGGGAGCGACGCTTAGACCCAGACTCCCTGAGAGGACCAGAAGAAGTCATCCATAAAGCACATATCACCCACCCCCTCCTAACACACTTTAGCAACAACCTGCTGTGGAACCAAATGGACCTAAAAGTAATTAAATGCTACGTATTTCCTAATGAGGAAGAGCAAATGATAACAAATGTAAAGTGAATTAAAAAGATCCAATTAAATTAGTAGGCTGTTGCAAAAATAATTATAATTCTAACTTTTGTTATAAAGGGAAAACAAATACCGAACTTAAACATGTGTACTTCTGCTCATTTAATAAACTGAAATATGCAGTAAACATTTTTAATATGTTCAAATAGATATATTACCTCATTTTCACATATTAAGCTGTTTTATTCTGTTCCATCCTGATCAGAGTATACATTTTGCAAGTAAATTAGCCAAAGCTACAAGGTGCTTAAGAAGCTATCAAACAATCCCAGTTTCCCCCTCGTGCTTAGAGAAATAGGTTTGCAACAATCGCTTCAGGTGCGTTTGGACTACCAGAACCATTCTCCAGCAGCCAGGGAAATTTGATGAAGTTGAACTCTTCAAATTTGACACTGGGAACCAAAATTTCTGTTTGTTTCTTGAATATAAAAACGAATAAGAAAAACATTAACAATAAAAATAACATGCATGTACATCTCTGTGTCTTACGCCAAGACCAACAGAACACTTCAATATTCTTTTTGTCTTCATTTTTTGCCCAGACTTAGATCAATGTAATTGCTTTGCAGTTGACAAAGTAAATTTCATTTATTTTTGGTCAACCATGAGTTAGTTCAGGCCCGTCGCCACAAGGGGGCGTAGGGGGTGTCGCCCCTCTAGTGAACTACACCGCCCCCTCAAGAGTTTTAAAATACTTTTAACATTAGAAATATTTTCAGATACTATTTCCAATGTTTTTATTTAAATTATTAGCCAAACTAAATGAAACATTTTTTTAATGAAATACACACATTTTTTACTGAACCAATCTCAGCCAGTGGTTGGTTGACACTAGTCATATAGTACATCTTTAACGTCATCATGTACCCTCGTTAAAGTTGGATCTTTAGAGCTAGCATGTTGTTGTATGTTTTTGGACTGTGAGAAGTTGAAACCATTACTGAATTTAACAAAAACAGAGACGAAAGAGACAGAGTTCCTCTCTGGATGTAGGTGTGCTGTCCATGGTGCTGAAACACGGTTGGTCAGCTCCTCTCCACCTATACTGGTGTTCTGATACCAGCCTGTGGTTCATGCTGCAATAAAACTTGCTTTGACATTTAGAGCCTCCACAGCTATGTGTGAAAACTAATCTTTTACACTGATGAAAGTGTATTTCTAACAAAGACTCACAATGTTGCACAGATGCAACACAAACCTGATAAAACTGGCTTTTGAAAACAACCTGAGCAGAAGATTTAAAGTTGAGTGGAAAAGATCTGCTCCTGAGACTGAACTCATTAGTCATGAGAAAACAGCAGCTCTACTGAATAAAGTCAGGATGGATCTTAATTAAATATGTAAGCTGATTTAAGGACTATTGTGTTCTTTTGATTGAACATTTTTGTTAGCAGAATTTTAGTTTGATGCAAGTTGAAATGGCTAAGTTAAGAGTAATAACTGTTGAAGTACCGGTCTGTGGGTCCTTTGGTACTGAGTCGTCAAAACAGCAGAATTAAAAAAAAATGTGATTGATGTATTGATCAGATCTGAAAGATCCGGCCTGGACAGAGGGCGTTACGTCACCCAGAGCTAACTCTGGAGGAGGTGGGAGTCAACTTACTTAGTAGTAGTAGTAGTAGTAGTAGTGTTTGTTATGTGGCAGTAGAATGGGCTACACACGTTGTCTGAGTCCTCATAGTCTCGATGTTTGGTTTTGTTAAAAATAAATAAATAAATAAATACATTTGTGTACCAAACCATGATTTTGCTCAAGGGCATTAATTACCCATATCGGTATTAGCAAGTACTTCAATGTGTGTACTCATTCTTGTATTTGGTTTGAAAAAATCTGGTATTGGTTCATCCCTAATTTATATGTCTGCTGTGTCCACTGCAGAGAGAACAACAGCCATCAGATTATGATCAAGAATGATTTAACTAGCTGAGCTTTAGAGTGTAATCAGCTACTAACGTATTTAGCTAGTTGTTTGATAAACTGTATAATGTTGCATAATTTATGAGATTTAGGTTATAGAGAAAAGTAGGGATGTAACATTAAGTGGACATTGGAATGAAGGCCACTAACTGCATGTTAGAGGGATCACAGATGACATCAGGAAGGAAACACCGTAAATGGAAAACAGAGCGGAGGAAGTCAGGGAGGGAGAAATCTCTCACAGAAGGCGTTGGCAGCAGATGATTGGAGAAGGCTACGCCAAGAGGCTGGCATCTCAGTCTGAGTGTTAACAAGGGAGGAGATAGTCTAAACCACAACTTCTCTTCAACCTTTTGGCCAATTGAATTACAAGAAGTTCCTGTCACACATTATGTCTACAAATAACATGATGCAAACCTCTGCTAGGTGCTGTTTTCCTGGAGGCTGAAGCCAGAATAACAGCTCTTACTGACTGCTATGCATCAAAGGGAGGTGGTCATCCTGTAAGTGGATCATGGACTGGATTGTGGTTCTAAAAATGTTTTAGAGAAACTGAGGAAATTACCCAGATGGAATGCCTAAATGAGTCCTTCCTCTTTTAGAATGGATTGCATTTATTGCAGATGTTCTCTTCTATGTGTGGAAGAAAACTCCATTCATCCATAGCTGGGCTGCTAAGAACGCAGCACCTGGAGGTCTGGGGTGTTTCTTCCTCATTCCTTCACCCATCCATGCTTTTCTCTGCTGCGTGTTTTGATGATCACTGTTACATGTCAGACGTTGATTCCTCTGATTGGAGGGTCCAGACAGCAACTTCCGTGTTTCTCCAGCAAATCCTGTTAAACGACACCTCTCAACTCCTCTGGACTCCATTCTCAAACTGATCTGAGTTTTATTTTTATTTTATTAAACAGATTATTCTAAAAAAAAAAAAAAAAACCCACCCCCCCAAAAAAACCCAACAGTATCTAATAAACCCACTCTGCTAAGCTGGAGCTGAGTTTGATCTCTGGACAATAAAGAACCTGACAATAGTTTTCTTATTATGGGAAGAAACTCATTCAAGATTTTGGTAAAGTCATCAAGCAAATTTTAGCAGCTGAAGGAAAAAAAAATCATTTGAGAAAATGAAACATGAATTTTATGGTATCTTATAATATAGGCCTAATCTTGTTTATGAATATTTTTAAAGGAAACATGATGATTTGCATTTCATTAAAATAAAAATACAGTGCAGCATAAATCTAAAAGGCAAAACAACACAAATTCAGCTTCAGATGTGAAAGGGAAAAACTCATGGGTTGCATCAGGTCTGATTTACATTCAACTCTTTAAAAATAATATTTCTCATAAATGAATCAAAAACCATGTCAGCCAGTCAATCCTCATGACAGTTATGTCCATATTATTTACGGCTCATTAACCTGACTGACTTGGATTCAAATGATGTCATAATTATTAACAGACACTCATTGAATAATCTGAAAACTCACAGTGAATTCACTGGTTTTGCCCAAGGAGAGCTCAGCATGACTGATGTCAAAAAGATTTGTTTATTTCCTGAAAGGAAAACCTTTCAAATGTCCCACATTTACTAAGGTTTGATCTGGTTAAAGTACTGAACTAGATTAATGAACAGTTAATCATTTCCATTCAAAGCACCAGATGATTCAAGGGAGCGAGTCCCTGAAGATTTTTGGTTGGAGGCACAGTGAGGCGTGTTTTGTTTATTGCTACTCTGCAAATCAGTGAAGCATGGCGAGAAGAGGGAGCAATTACAAATGCAAATTCTCAATAAGTGTCTGGAAGGTATGTTGAAAGGTCCTCAAAAAGATATCATTTAAGCCTGGCTTGATTACATGTAAAAAGGAGATGAGGAGGAAATATTGCTGATTTATTCAAGCAAACAAAAAATACCCTGGAAGCATGAGAGGAGCAGGAATCTGTATCAGTCTATCTAAAACTTGGAGAAAATATACAAAGCTAATTAGTTTAACCAGCCCTAGGCCTAGTTTTTGATCTCTCAAAGCATTTTAAAAATATAATTTCCTCTCAATTTATATTTTAATACATGTAATGAAGTGATGAACTATTTGCGAAGACCAGCAAGCAAGGCTGTTTTTTGCTGCCACTCTAATTTTAACAAAGATGAATGTAGGGTGGAGTTGCTGGTTAAACTGCTCTTCATCAGGTCAAACCTTTTAAAAAATATCTTTTCAGCATCTAAATGAAGACAGACAGAGGACCGACATAATAATAACATAACTAGACAGGGGAGAGGAAGTTAAAGCTGAAACGAATGACACCCAATAGCTAGCTGTAGTATATATTTTAAGTTCTGCCCCCTCAATCTAAACAAAGGAGACTTTCCTGATTAAAAAAAGTTTTAAAAATCCTTAGTAAAGTTTTTCCATATGCTGACTCTGTTGATAGTATTCTGTCCTTGGTGCTGTATCTTTAGTCATTTTTCTAGTTTAGCTTTAAATATTGATTTGATTAAAAAACATGATTGTATGCGAGGGAGTGGATGAGACTTTCAGCCCCATGTCCATTTTATTTTGAATAGAAGAAGAACCCATGGTCCATTTTAAACATGTTGATGAGATAAAATACATTAAAAACACAAACTAAGACATTTCCCAAATATGAAACTTACTGGTATTAGATTCAAAACCTAATTCTTTGCTTTAAAAAAAAATAATTGTAATGCCTCAATGCCCCTTCATGTCCAGTCTTTAGTGTTTTTGACTGGTTTCCCTCTGTTCCTCCTTCTGCCACTTCTCCACAGGTGGGTCTCATTTAGTCACTCACCCAGCTGCCCCTCATCTCCCTAGTCACCTTCCTCTATCTACAGTATATAAGTCCCAGTTTATTCATTCCATGTCTGTTCCTTTCCACTCCAGCCCCAGAACCCTCGGACACCACTGCAGACCCGGAACCCTCGGACACCACTGCAGACCAGGAACCCTCGGACACCACTGCAGACCAGGAACCCTCGGACACCACTGCAGACCAGGAACCCTCGGACACCACTGCAGACCAGGAACCCTCGGACACCACTGCAGACCAGGAACCCTCCAACGCTGCTGCAGACTCAGATCCCACCGTTGCTGCTCCAGCTCCAGGAGGATGCCTCACATTTCATTCCAGCAGGGGTCTCGGAGGACACTCCACATCCCTCTCCAGTGCCTGTTCCAACAGATGCCTTGCACCCAGTTCATGAACCAGTCTCTATAGGGGTCCAGATTGACCTCTTGCATCCAGTTCCCGAGTCTGTCTCTGTGGGGGTCCAGATGGATGTCTCACACCTGGTTCCCAAGCCAGTGTTTTGTTTCTGGCACCTCCTTCCTGGCCCCCCTCCTTCTACGCTGTGGCTCTTCTGGTGGCATCTGGGAGCCACCCTTGAGGGGGGTACTGTCATGTCCCATGCCACTTAGTGTCCTGTCTTTTGTGTTTTTGGCTGATCCCCCTCCGTTCCTCCTACTACTCCTCCACAGATGTTTTTTTTTTAAACCCCGTGTCCTGTCCGGCTGTGGAGCAAACAGAATAATGTCTGAGTGCCAAAAACAAGCCCAACAGTGTTGCTGTTTCAGGTGAGAGGTTACAGCCACTGCTATAAAACTCCTCCTGATTTTTGTTTAAATATAACCCCCAAAATCTTTATTAGAATATTGTTATGGTTGATTGGACACGGAGCCTGAAAGTGAAGGGAAGGGTACAGAAAGAGGGATGGGGGAGAAAGTAAACAGAAAAAGAAGAGAACAAGAGACGTGAAGAGTCCACTTCTAGACCTGTAAATAAAGCACAAACAAACAAAACAGGAAGAAAAGATACAACAGCAACAAACAGCATATGAATATACAACAGTTGTGATATTCTTCAAATGTATACGTATACACCAGTTCAAGAGAGTTCAGTGTCAACCACAGCCCCAGTCAATGTGTCTGAAAACACCTGAGTCCGTCTTTATGTGAGCACCTTGTGATCACCTGTGTGTATATATGCGCGCTTGTTTATATAAGGTTTCTCTATTGAAACATTCAATAATAAGTTCGAGGAGCCACAGACCCGTCCCCAAGGCCCATGGAGGACGCGAAGGAGGTCCAGGCCCCAGACGTCCAGAGGCCACCCAGGGCACGGACACCCCAGGGAGATCGCCGTCAGGGCAGTCGCTAAACTCTCCCCCAGAGGGCGCAGAGGCTCACCCCACGTGGGCCCCCCGGCAGTCGCCGCGCTAGAGCCCCTGGGGGGCCGCGGCTAGGAGCTCACAGGCACCGCCTGCAGCCAGCCATCCAGGGTAGATCTAGCCGGAACCAGAGACCCGAGACCCAGGAGCGAACCAGCCCCAGCAGAGGCCCGACCAACCCCGGGGGCCCAGATCCCACCAGGCCGCCACAGGAAGAAGAGCAGGCAGACGCCCCCAGCACCCAGCCCCAGACGCCGAGACACCCCAGCACGCCACTGGAGAAAGGCACCACCAATGCCGAGGCGCAGCCAGGGAGGATAGTCTCTGCCGAGGAGGGCCTAGCATGTCACAGAGAGGGGGGGGGGAACGAAACCTGACAGAAAAACAGTCACACACAGACACAATCACGCTCCCTCCCTCATGCGTGCACACACACATTCCTGCAAACATACCAAGACACACAATAGACGCTGTACACCCACTCTCGCTCCCCATGCACACTCTATGTTCAGGACCAAGGACCAGCGCCCTAAGGGTGAAGCCGGCCCTGAAATCCAGA
>SSNR01000468.1:245932-280214 GCA_006937965.1 Callopanchax toddi
TCTTCACATATCCGGGACCAAAATCTCTGCACAGGTGGACAAAACCAAAGTGCATGAATATAGGTGTCAGGGGTGTTGTCTGTGCAGCTTGTGCAAATTTCAGATGGTGCATAACCCATCCTGAACATCCGTTGACCTGTATAGTGAACTCTATGTAGGATTTTATATTGGATTAATTGTAAACTGGGGTTTCTAGTCATTCTAAAAGGTTTTAAACATGTCTGAGACCAGAAGTTTTGGTCATAACTGACTGATAGGTCTGCCTCCCACTTAGCTATAGGAAGAGATATCGAATCATCTACTTTAGACAGTAACCTATATATTTTAGATAGTAACTTCGGAGATTTGAGATTAAGGAAATCTAATACCCTTGATGGTGTTTGTAGCTCTGTTCTATTAAACTTAAATTTATGTTTTATTATAGATTTAATTTGCTGATATTCTAAAAATCTATTCCTGTCAACCCCATATTGTGAGACTATCCTGTTAAATGGGATGAAATCAGTTCCCTCAAAGATATGTTCCAGGTATACGATTCCTTTACTCCTCCAGTCTGAGAAGTTGATCATATTGTTGTTTTGTAGGTTGTCAGGATTGTTCCAGATGGGTGTACGCCTGCATGGAATCAGTGAAGACTCAGTCATTTTCAGATACTCCCACCATGCTGTCAGAGAAGAGCTGATGTTAGGGCTTTTAAAGCAGTCACTTCGTTTAATGTTTGAGCTAATAAATGGTAGATCTGAAATCTCTATATTGTTGCATATTGTCTGTTCTACGTCTAACCAGGACTCATCTAGTGGGTCCTGCTTAATCCATCTTGAGATGTATTGTAGCCTGTTGGCTAAGAAGTAATGATAAAAATTAGGTACATCTAGTCCTCCTCTATCTTTGGTCTTCTGTAGCATTTTCAGGCTAATACGTGGAGGTTTATCCTTCCAAAGAAATTTAGAAATAGACGAGTCCAGAGATCTAAACCAGTCAGATGAGGGTTTATTTGGAATCATTGAGAATAGGTAATTGATTCTTGGTAAAACCATCATTTTAACTGAAGCAACTCTCCCCATGAGCGATATGGGTAGAGACTTCCATCTGACCAGATCATCTTCCACTTTCTTTAAGAGTGGGATGTGGTTTAGTTTAGTTAAATCTGCCGGTCTAGGAGAGATATTAACACCTAAGTATGTAATATTCCCTGACTGCAACTGTGTATTAGGACAGTTGGTAAAGGAGCAATTAATTGGAAGAACTGTAGATTTTAACCAGTTTATTGAATAATCTGAAACTTTTGAAAAAGAGTTTATCAATTCAATGACCTGATAGAGGGAGGATTGTGAATGCTGGAGAAACAGTAATACATCATCTGCATAAAGACTGATTTTATGTTCTATGTCTTTACATTTTATTCCTTTAATATCTTTACTTTGCCTGATTGCTGCCGCTAGCGGCAGATGTTTCTTGTTTAGTCACTCATCCAGCTGCCCCTCATCTCTCTGATCACCTTCCTCCATATATATAGGTCCCAGTTAACTAATTCCCTGTCAGTTCCTTTTGTCTATCCATGTTTCCCCTTGCTATTTGGCTCCTGGTGGACGTCCTGGGTTTTGTCCTCTGATGCCTTAAAAAAAACTTTTAGATCACCTGCAGCCTCCTGACTTTGCTTCTCCTCCTGCACCGTGGTCCTACACAATGCTAAACATAACAGTAATAAGTGTTTTTCATGATATCTCCATCATAAGTTGCTTTGTGTCACACATAAATGTACCTAAAATGCCCTGCACACTGTGTTATCTCATCTGAAGAAAAGAAACCACAATTCCAGGGTTCCATTGATTAACTTCTCATCAGCATTCCATGCTATCCTATAGTAGCTTATAATATCAACCTGCTCCGACCTTTCTCTGTAACTGGACCCTCCTCTCCAGTACCCTGGAGTAGACCTTCCCAGGGAGGCTGAGGAGTGTGATCCCCCTATAGTTGGAACACACCCTCTGGTCCCCCTTCTTAAAAATGGGAACCAGCACCCCGGTTTGCCACTCAACAGGAACTGCCCCCGATGATCACGCAATGTTGCAGAGACGTGTCAACCACGACAGTCCTACAACATCCATAGCCTTGAGATACCCAGGTCGGATCTCATCCACCCCCGGGGCTCCGCCACTGCGTAGTTTTGAACTCCTCCCACGCTCGAGATTTTGCCTCGGAAACTGCCACTGCTGCACCCCGCTTGGCCCTCCGATACCCATCAGCTGCTTCTGGAGACCCACAGACTAGCCATGCCTTGTAGGCCTCCTTCTTCAGCCTGACGGCTCCCCTAACCTCTGGTGTCCACCAGCGGGTACGGGGGTTACCGCCACGATTGGCACCGGCTACCTTGCGACCACAGCTAGCAACAGCCACCTCAACAATCACAGAGCGGAACAAGGCCCATTCGGACTCAATGTTCCCCACTGCTCTCGGGACGTGGTCGAAGATCTGCCGGAGGTGGGAGTTGAAGACCATCTTGACAGGCTCTTCTGCCAGGCGTTCCCAGCAGACCCTCACTATACGTTTGGGTCTACCAGGACTGCGTAGCATCTTCCCCTGCCACCTGATCCAACTCACCACCAGGTGGTGATCAGTTGACAGCTCCACTCCTCTCTTCACTCGAGTGTCCAAAACATATGGTCTCAGGTCAGATGATACAACTATAAAGTCAATCATCGACCTGTAACCTAGGCTGCCCTGGTACCAGGTGTACCGGTGTGCATCCTTATGTTCGAACATGGTGTTCGTTATGGCCAAACTGCGACTTGCACAGAAGTCCAAAAACAGAACACCACTCGAGTTCAGATTGGGCGGGCCGTTTCTCCCAATCACGCCCCTCCAGGTCACGCTGTCATTGCCCACGTGAGCGTTGAAGTCTCCCAGCAGGACTATGGAGTCCCCAGTAGGAGCGCTATCCAGCACTCGTCCCAGGGACTCCAAAAAGGGTGGGTACTCTGAGCTGCTATTTGGTGCATAAGCACAAACAACAGTCAGGACCCGTTCCCCAACCCGAAGGCGCAGGGAAGCTGCCCTTTCGTCCCCCGGAGAAAACCCCAACATACAGGCAGAGAGTCTTGGGGCTAACAGAAAGCCCACCCCAGCCCTCCGCCTCTCACCCGGAGCAACTCCAGCATAGAAGAGAGTCCAACCCCTCTCAAGGACTCGGGTTCCAGAGCCAACGCTATGTGTCGAGGTGAGCCCGACTATATCTAGCCGGTATCGCTCAGCCTCTTCCACAAGCTCCAGCTCCTTCCCCGCCAGAGAGGTGACGTTCCATGTCCCAATAGCCAGTTTTTGTGTCCGGGGATTGGACCGCCAAAGCTCCCGCCTTGGTCTGCCATCCGATCCACATTGCACCGGACCCTTCATGTTCCTCCTGCAGGTGGTGGGCCCACAGGTGGATGAGCCCATGTATCCAGTTCGGGCTGGGCCCGGCCGGGCCCCATGGGCGAAAGCCCGGCCACCAGGCGCTCGCTCACGGGCCCCAACCCCAGGCCTGGCTCCAGGGTGGGACCCCGGTAACCCTCCGGGCCGGGTACACTGGCTCGATGATTGTACTTGCATGAAGAGTCTTTTGAACCGCACTTTGTCTCACCCCTCACCTAGGACCAATTTGCCATGGGTGACCCTACCAGGGGCACAAGTGCCCCAGACAACATAGCTCCTAGGATCATTAGGGCACTCAAACTCCTCCACCACGATAAGGTGACGGTTCACGGAGGAGTACATGTCACTTTATTAAACTAAACACAGATGTGCACTCAGTCCTTTGCTCTTTACTGACACACAAATCATCCATCCCACCCATCCACCCACTTTTACTTTATCCAACAGACATCCTTCTCCCTAGGACGTGCCTGAAAAACCCCAAATGGAGGCGCCCAGGAGGCATTCTAATCATGAGGCCCAAACCACCTCAGACTCCTTTCAATGCGCAGGAGCAGCAACTCTATTCTGAGCTTCCTCCGGATGATGGAGCTCCTTACCTTATCTCTAAGGCTCTCTGAGCATAGCTACCTCACAAAGAAGCTAATTTTGGCCACTTGTCCGGCATCTAGTTTTTGTTCAATCATGATCCACATCTCATGATGACCATAGGTGAGGGTAGGAACATAGACATATGTTGGGTATTAGAACCCTAGAGAACCGAATGATCAGAGAGGAGACAAGAGTTAAGTTTTTCCCTGCGCAGAGAAGAGAGTCAGAGGAAGTACAACTAATGGCGTTGCATTCTCACCAACCAGCTCTGACTCCGTTCTCTACGAGCAGCCTTTTATTAAAACAAAGATCACACAATACATCCCATTGAGGTGGAGGCAGTCTCCACCCACACAGTTTCGGTTGAGCAACATTACCGCGTGAGGGCAAGGGCAGTCCTTGACCTGGCCTGTACAGCAACAAGCTAAACTGCAGATAACAAGGGGTGACTGTCCTCCTAGTCTCCACTCAGCGTTGTTCTTCTTGCTCAATGACAGGTCACGTCCCCCCTCTGTACAGACTGGTGATAAACATGTCTATATGACAAGGGGAACGGAACTTTCCATTAGAGCTGCACTCACGTAGCCTGTGGAAAAATGCACGCTAAGCAGAACAAGAGAATCTTGCTTCTGCTTTTAGGGGTTACATGAGTTTATATGGTCCCAAACACTAAAAACCTTAACAACATACATGTAAATTTAGAACTTTGTCTTTCAACACAGCTCCCTTTTCACCTTGACAGACCGGAGCAATGCCCTCATTACTGAAGATGAAGCTCCAATCTGTCGGTCCATCTCCCACTCTATTCTACTATCACTCAAGAACAAAACACCAAGATACCTGAATTCCTCCACTTGAGGCAGGAATTCATTCCCAACCCAGAGAGAGCATTCACTCTTTTCCAGTTAAGAACCATGGCCTCAAACTTAGAGGAGCTGACCCTCATCCCAGCCGCTTTGCACTCAGCTTCAAAGCCATCCCAGTGCACACTGAAGGTCATGATATCAAGACGCACGCAGTGTGTGTATGTCTGACTTTATTGGTTGTGAATATAAGTATTACTATTTGTGTGTGCAAGTGCGTGTGTGTGTGTTTCTGTTTGTGTGTGGTTTTGTCACCTGTCAGCTGGTTTTAAGGATCACAGTTTTTCCCATGAAGCCAACAATGACAACAAAAGAATTGATTGTGGATTTATGGAAAGAAAAAGATGCATCTTTAATCTAAATAATCATAAATGGCTTTCCTGTGAAGAGGTTCTTCAGCATAAACATTTATGGAAGTCTTCATCACTAGAGATCTCTTCTGGACTCCCAAAACCTTGCACTTGGCCAAGTAAGCTCAGCAGATGATATACTTTTTAAAGAGACTTTTGTGTGACGTTTGATGGAATTCCTCCCTCTAACTTCACCAACCTATTTCCGAGGCACTATTGAGAGCATCCTGACCAGCTGCATCCCATCTTGGTGTGGCAGCTGCAACGTTAATAACAGGAGGCCTTCAGTATTGTATGAGATTCTCTCACTCTTCATACGAGCTGTTGAAGCTCTTACCTTCTGAAAGACAACACCATTCAATTTGAATAAACCAATCACATTGTGATTGGTTTATTCAAATTGTTGTATGTTGCACTGGCAACATACTGTAGTATGTTGCCAGTGCACAATGCGATTGGTTTATTCAAATTGAATAAACCAATCACATTGTGCACAGGCAACATACTACAGTAGCTGTTGAATCTCCAATAACAGGTAGGACACCACTGGATATGGGAATCTATTCTTTTCATTCTATATTTTATTGTCACAAAATAATTTCTTGTTACCTGTTACTTTGCAAAAACCTTTAAAGGAAGAAGGAAGGAAGAAAAGAATATCCAGTCTTTATGAGTGTCTTTGAGTCTGCATTGCTAATTATTACACACAATAGAACTCTTTTACGATCATTTAAAACAAATGATGGTGCTTAAACCTTTTACTTTTTGGTAATCTCGTCAATGTTGACAAAATAAAAAAAAATAAAATCAAAGAATTGGCTTGGACTCAACATAAACGTTTGCCAACCTTTGAGTTACAGCATTTTGCAAAAGATATAGAAGCTCAACTACAGGAGGTGTCCATTATGGGCATGTGGGGAAGTCTGATTTTGTGACCCATTTCTATCTGTGTGTGTGACTGAAGAAATCAGTGTGACCTTTGGTGCAGTGGTACGAATGAGTTGATGATTCTCTGCAGGGAGACTGAAGTGTAAATTAGAGCTGCTTTTCAGTTTGTTATGGAGCATAATCAAGGCTCTGCTCTGGCACCCTTAGGATGGAAATTAGCTGGAATGAGGCAGTGAACTGTGAAGGGCTGGGACATCATGAGGACAGGAGCTCACTCATACTGATTTTCAAACTCACTGACACATTTCCCATGTGCACAGGCACACGTAAAGTATTTATTTTTGAAAAGCACACACTTGTTGGGTTCAGTAAATGTGTTCATGAAAAACACGAGAATTTCCTTTAAGCAAAGACAAAACCCCCAAGGCAGTATATACTGTATAGAGAAATTAATATTCCAGTTCCTCACACATAGACACATAAAAAAAACAAAAGTTTACGATCCCATTCAACCAGCTCTAAATTCTAAGACCATTAGCGACTTCTAATGCTTTATTGTCCATTAAGAACAAATTCCCGTAATGGTCCCAGTTTGATGATTGGAAAGGAAGTCTACTTAAACCACATCGCACTAATTAACTTCCCTGACATTAACAAGCTTCCTTTAATATGCAGCCTTGAGACCACCATACATAGGATGGATGATACTACTGGAGACATTTCATCCAACTTCTCAAAGGTTGTTGAAACATCTCATCCAGCCGTACAAACTGTGTGAACATCCACTTAGGGATTTGAAGAAGATAAAATGTATCTAAACCACCACCACGTGTTTTGTGGCCGTCTGGGACTCACAGTGTTGTGGTGTTTTTGTTCTTTGTTTAAGTCATGTCATTGTTTTCCCTCAGCAGTGATGCTGGTAATGTGTTACTATGTATGTTAATATGACAGTTTTTTAAGTTAACACTTTCAGCACAATGATGACTCAAGTGTCATGTGTTTGCCCAAATATCAGACGGTATTTATTTCCTGTCAACTCATCTAAAAAAACTAGTTTGTCTTAAATTCGTGGTCCAGACTTTCACCTGTCAATAACAGGTGATGACTGAGAACTGACGCGACCTTCAGCAGCTGACTGGATGCTGCCAACAGACAGTGACACTCTAACGTTTGTTTGTTTTTTTACCAGGAAAGATCCTTGAGTTTAAAAATCTAATTTACCTGAGAGTCCTGGCGGAGACAGGCAGCAGGTCAGTCATAGTGTTAGGAGTTGTTGTAATGTTCACTAAACAGTTAACAAAATGTAAATTTTCACAAAACATGTAAAAAAATATATAAAAATGGAAAAATAATGTGCAAATGTGGACTATAAGGGTAGGTTTTGCCATTGAAGTGTTAACAGGTAAATATATCAGGTCAAAAAAGTATTCATTTTTATATTTTAATAAAAAGTATTTATTATAAGTGTAGTCAAAGACAGTTTGTCTTCTATTTTTCATAAAAACAAGTGATTTTTTTACAGGAAATAGTTTTAAAGTTCAACTTTAGATGTCAGGAGATTCATTTTGCAGATGTTATTTTTTAAAAAGCTAATAAAGTGAAGTTTGGTAAAACTAGATGTCCGTTTTGTGTTGAGGCAGTGAGGGGGGGGGTGGAGGTGGGGTTGGGGGGTCGGCAGCTGCTGGATGTCACTAATAAAGTAACTAAAAAAGTAAAGAGTAATCCAAAGTAATCCAAATCAATGTGTCTGGTGGCGCTCTCTCTCTAATCAAATGGATATTTATTCAAAGAGACTTCTTGACAGCTCGTGACAACCCTGCTGATTGATTCCATATTGTGTCCTTATTGAATCAACTCCACAGTGAGTCGTTTGCTTTTTTCTCTTTTGTTTTACTAAAAATGCGGCGCTACGTTTGTCCATTCAGTACGCTGATGATGTAATGCTAAGCTAATGAGCTTTATGTCTTGATTAGTGATTTTATCCATTAAACAGTGACATGTCTTTGTTATCATAATGGCCAAACTTTAGACCAATACTTATAGAGTTGATTGAAAGTTTTGGTTTTTGTAGTTTTGTTCATTTTGGATGTATTTCATTACTTTTCCTGTTTATTGCCAAAACGGCCTATGGTACTTTTGAATTCATTGATTGATGTGAGTGTTTCTAATTTCCAACTTAGACCTAAATAGCTTTATTTTTTTTTACTAAAACTAGACTAAAATCTTTATGAATGTTTGTCAACTAAAACTGGACTAAAACTATCACATGTAGAAATGCTTGAAATGAATGAAACTAATGAGCATTTTAGTCCAAAAGACTAAGACTAGAACCAAAGTGGCTGCCAAAAACAACACTGGTTTTTATTCAGTATAGACATTTATTTCATTCAGTGATTCTGCTCCTTTCCATTTCATGTCTGTTGCCATGTCCTGTTCCCTGATGGGATTTTTGTGTCTTCATAAATAAACCATTCCTGGACTGTATCTGCCTGCCTCCTGCTGCTGTTGCCTGCCTGCTGACCTCTGGCCTCCCATGTGAATTATTCTGTGTAGTACCTATCCTGTCCTTTTAATACAACCTCAATCTAAAACCCCCCAAAGGCAAAATCTCAACACACTGCCCTAAAAAGTTGTCAAATCTGAATAACGACAGCAGAAGTGTTAGAAAATCAACTGGTTACCAGAAAGGTGGGTAATTAAAAGATGCCCCTACCTCATCTGGTGACAAACTGTGGTTTCTACTGTTGGTAGAGTGGCTGGTCTGGCAACCAGAGGGTCACGGGTTCAACCCCAGCTCCAGCTGGGTTACCTTGTCATTGTGTTCTTGGGCAAGGCACTTCACCCACCTTACCTACTGGTTATCAACACCAGTGTGTATGAGAATGGTTGAATGACTGATGTGTTGTACAGCGCTTTGGGGAATCTAGAACTCTACAAAGTGCTCTATAAATACAGGACATTTACCATTTATTTTTCAAAAATTACAATTGCACAAAGATGCCATGGCCAGTCTTGTTTTGGAGATATGAGTTTTAGTCTCCATATGGGAAGACACAACTGAGAGTCGTTACCAGAAATCAAGATGGAACTCAGTTTGTGCCATACTGTATAGACTTCATTTTATAGAGGAGGAGCCATAAAGCAAACCTGAGGACTCAGCCACCTGATTAGTAAAGTGCTCACAGAAAGAGGTGTGCTAGAGGACAGAAACTGAAAACTGCATAAAAGTTAGTATGTTGGTACAACGCAAAGCTAACCTGCACAGACTAACAATCATTGCAAAATAACAGATTGTGTATGGCTGCAAATGCACTGCATATTCAATTTACACAGAACATCTCAGAGTTCTACTGCATAAGGTGGTGTTACAGCATATATCTTACCTGAACAATGAGGCTGAGCAAATACGTGAAAACCGACTCCCTCCTATTATTCCAGGCCAGGGGTAGAGAACCCTGGTCCTATGAGCTGCAGTCCTGCTTGTTTTCCAACTATCGTTGTTGTTCCTGCTGTTATTACCTGGATCAGGTGTGTTCAGCTTCTGATTGGCTGCATCTTCAGCCTCCTCAGTCTGTGATGACTTCTCTGCTGCTGAATTCTCATTAAGACTCATCTGGAAATTGTATTATTTTTACCAAAATGTGTATGCAGTAAATAAAATGCCAATTAAAATAAATTAATACTTGGCCAGGGGCCAGATACTGGAAGATGATACTGCTACTAGTGACAGTTTGGTGCTGGTCGTGGTGGAGACTGATCTGGAGAAACTTTAGTAGAGTTATACAGAACCAGAGGAGTTGAAAAGACAGACTGATAAAGTTACAGCGCTTCGTTTGAGTTTAGATGAATAATCAGATTACCAGACCAGAGGTCACACAAAAAATACAGGTAAATTAAAATCTTTTTTTTAAATGACAAAGGTTAAGTTCACTAAAAGTAATCCTGATAAACACAAACCCTCACTGACTTTACCTGTGAGCTTCACTCTTTAAACTTGACTAAATACAGCAGCATGAAAGACCTGGATCTGGTTCTTGTTGCTGATGGACTCACATTTATTTTCAAGACCAAGAAACCAGAAAACAATCAGCCAAAAAAAAAAAAATCAATTTTTCTTTTAATAGGTCAAACATTTGAGACCCTTTTTTGTCTCGTATCTACAAAGATTTACTGATCGTTTTCTACAAAAAACACTAATATTTTGTTTGGTTTAAATTTGGCATCTTTGAGCAGCTAAAAGTAAAAATAAATCCCAATAGAACTATTCTTCTGCAAGTTTCAAATCAAAAATTTAATTTATGTGATTGAGAACTTTACACTTGACACCAGTGGTTTACAGACCTAATGCAGCTCTCGGAGGACTTTATTTTAAAAATTGTCTGCCTAGCAGGAAAAGGTTCCACCCCTTTGAAGACGTCATGGCAACATGTAAATATTTTGATCTGCAATGTAAAGTTACAACATGCCTCTGTAGTAAATTACGTATCTTTTAATAACATCTTCATTGTGGAGTTTGCCAGAACTTCATTTAGATGTTGGTTTATGCTGATTATACTGTGTGTGTGTGTGTGTGTGTGTGTGTGTGTGCGCGTGTGTGTGCGTGTGTGTGTGTGCGCGTGTGTGTGTGTGTGTGTGTGTGTGCGTGTGTGTGTGTGTGTGCGTGTCTTGGCTGATCATGGCGTCCTGGACATTACAGCCTCTTGCAGCTTTAAAGCAGAGCCTCGCCGTGAGCCACATTAACTGATGTGTCAGGTGTTGGCAGTTTTCCTGCTATCTTTCCTCGGGTCAGATCAGCAGATAAGTCAACCCAAAGCAAACCAGGCCTTTTCCACCTCACTGCTCACGGAGCACTGGACCTTTGCGAGCGCTGACTGTCCACCATATTTCTGGTCCTGTCTGTATGGTTTAAAGTAGACCTAAATATATATTCTATTTATAAAGACAAGGGAGGATAGTTTTATGTAGCTGCCATTTAAAATGTGGTGCCATGTTATAAATGCTTTAAATACACAAGTTAATTCAAAGAAAAATAATGGTAGATGTTTTTTGAACAATCTATATTGTGTAATTTAAAAAAATATATAAATTGATCTACGCACTTGTCAGCTTAGCCACACCCAAACAGATTTTACTGCACACATATCCTCTATGAAGCACCAGAACTGAAATGAGTCCTAATAACTGCTGTATTTTCTGAAAGGACAACTCTGCTCATTTCTATTGATCTGGCTGTATTGTAACGACATGCTCTGGTGCCTCCCTCCATTTATAAATGGATGAACATCTCTAACTGCTCTACACTTGGTTTGCAGGCTTGTTTCACATGAAGATAATAGATTTCAACTCTGCAAGTTGTCACACGTAGAGCAGTGGAGTTTAACACAGATAGGGTTTTGTCATTTGTCCCCTTCAAATACAGAACTGATTTAATACAAAGTATTTACTTGACTATACACTCAAGTAAATGATACTTTAGAACAGGGGTGTCAAACTCATTTTCACCGAGGGCCACATCAGCATAATGGCTGGCCTCAAAGGGCCAGATAACTTAAAAATGTAACCAAATTAAATGTAAAATAAATGTAACAACTTCTTAACGTTACATAACTCTGAATGTATTACTTATACGAGATAAAACATTACAAATGCATGAAAAGTAGGTTTGCTTGTTGCTCTGTTAGAACATAAATCCTTTAGATTTGTCAGGTTATGAAACCCACTGAACTCCACCAGTCAAGGATCAAACTATTCAAGTGGATTAAAAATACATCAAAGTTATAATAACTTTGATCAATACATGTGTTATAGTTAGGGGTGCACACAATCTGTCATCACATGTCCTCAAGGGAGAACCTGGCTCTGGGGTTTGGTCCGCAAATGGGGGGGGGGGTTGAAGATGATGATTTGCTGTTGGCTCAACATTTTTCTGCTTAATGCTCAATAAATTCAAACAACCTTTAACTTATGAGGTCATTCTGATGCTTAAATAAAACTTTTAAACATATTTAAACCAATTAAATATTAAAATCCTTCTACTAGTCACCTCTCCGGTCTGACAGAGCGATGATCCGGTTTCTTCCTCACTGCAGTCAGACAGCTGCAGCAGGTGAGGAGGCGTGACGATCAAGGTGTTCTGATCCTCCTGACTGAGCACTGTTAATATTAATGTTCATTAGCTCGTATAAAAGTCCAACACAACACGTTATCTTAGGCAGAAACTGGTTAATCTGGTTTGCCATCAGGGAAGAGGATGATCAGCTGACGGAGGGGTGGAGGATCAGCAGCTCCCCGCGCGCGCACGCATCATGGATCAACAATCGACCAGTGATCTTTTGTTCTGGTCAACTAAAATGACTGATTCTGATAAAGAGAACTGGATATGTGATGACAAAATGAACGTCTTTCTCAGAGGGGAATTATTTATCAGCAGCTTGAGAGCGCGAGCTGTCGGGTCGGGGAGGAGTTAGTAAAGCGTGCGAGCGCAGCCAGCTGGATCGCAAACCGTGTCCCGAACCATAGAGGGCGATCTGTTCAGATCACGGATCGATTGTGACCTGTTGTACCCCTACTGGGCATGTGTGAGCTGCGTGCGTGAGTCGGACGTACTGTGATTGTGTGTGTGTTAAAGCGCGCGCCGAGCTGTGCGTAATGGCGCATTGCTTCGCGCATTGGAGATGCTGTGAGTGTGTGTGTGTGAGGTCCTACCGTGTGTGTCGGAGGTCCTACCGTGTGTGTACACTAGCTTCAGAGGTCATGTGATCACTCATTCACTGAGCTGCAACAGGATGTGAAGCTCATCAGATCGAGGGGTCTCCCATCGGGACCGCGCAGCGCTGGTCCGCAAAGGCGGATGCATGAATGAAATCCGGTTCTCATGAGGACCAGCCTACTGCTTGTGTGCACCCTGCCCTGTAGTGGCGGTAAGCCGTCAAGTTGCAGGTAACACAATTGACATGCATTGTGAGAAATGTAGTTTTTGGTCAAAGTACGCTTTTTACCTATTTATTTTTGAATACTCAGACCTTTTAAACTCTCGCGGGCCACATTAAATGACGTGGCGGGCCACATTTGGCCCGCGGGCCTTGTGTTTGACACATCTGATGAATATGACATGTGACCATGACATTAGCTATATTTTATAACAGGATGCCTCATCCTCACAACTGTGTATATAAAAAAAATACTGTCCACACACAAAATGAGTTTTTGATTAAAAAAGTTGGGTTTTTAGAAAATAATTGTCCAAAGCAGAGATTTTTCAAGACTATTTGGCAGTTTTTTCTACATTGGTTTCATTTTATCTCAATCTTGTTGCCTTTAAACTCTTACTGTGTGTTAAAATACTGTAGAGAGGAAATTGTATCAAATAAAATTAGGTTCTGAGGGAATCTTTTGCAAAGATAAGAATGTTATTTCTTTATATTTTCATATGTCATTACGGTCAGGGGTAAACATAATTGGTTCTAGTGTTGATTCTCAGTGACCACATCATGTATAGTATCTCCCCCAAACCACACACACACACACACACACACACACACACACACACACACACACACACACACACACACACACACACACACACACACACACACACACACACACACCACATCCACATCCTGCACCCCCTCTGATCAGCCTCTCAGTAGTGAAGGGATCAGTCCTGATCACCAGAGGTACTCAAATAGAATACTTAAAGGGCCACATGGGATGTGTCCAGAGAGGGGGGATGTTTGCAAAAACTTTGTGATAACAATGCATCTTGGCAACGACTTCTATATCACCAGAAAGCCTGATTAGTCACATTTACTATAACTTGTAAGCAGTGTTGGGAGTAACGCGTTATTAAGTAACGCGTTACAGTAACTACGTTACTATTGCGGTAACGAACACGGTAACGCGTTAGTCTCCCAAAATCAGGAACGCGTTCCTCGTTACTGGGCTTTTTTTAGGCTCGTTATTCGTCACTTTGCGTCAGGCGGGTCCGGCGCCAGCGGGAAGAAACAGAGGAGGAGCGTGACCTTATAATGGGGGGGGGGGGGGCAGCCGGTCGCGAGTCGCACCCCGTTCACCTGTGAGCGCTCCTCCGTGCAACGCAGCGGGAGCCGAGGAGGACACCGCTGCGACTCCCGCTGGTGACGTCTGTTGGACCTAACAATGTTTCGATTGTCTGTCCGGCGGAAACTCCAGAGGCTGAGATCCTCCTGTCCTGTCGAGGTGACAGAGGCTGCGGGCTACAGCTCTGATGGTCCGGCTCAGGTGGATCAGCTTCACGCCCCGTTCTCCTCCGACCTCTGCACCTGTTCCGATCCCGCCGGATGGTGAGTGGACTCAGATAGGAGCGAGAGACCCAGAAACCGGGTCTTCACCTCAACACCGGGCCGATCTGGTTCATCTGCTCATCCTGGTCTGAGGGGGCCCGGGTCGGAACTCTAACCGCCCGCGGTTCCCGGAGGCCGGAGTCACCTCCGCCTCATCTGGAGCTCTCCAATCGCTTCTCATCTTTATCAAGTTTCAAACTTTCCACCTGCTACAACGAGACGGCAGACCCGCCTGCAGCTGGTGGCGCTGAGCTGTGATCTGGACCTGGTCTCATCCTCCAGGCCCACGCTGCGCCATCCGAACACAGCAGGTGGCTCGTTAGAGTTGAGTTTTAGCAGCTCATCCTGTATGTCGTTGTACGATTTTGGACCGTGAGAAGGTGAAACCACTGGATTTAACAAAAACTGAGATGAAAGAGTCGGAGTTCGTCGTTGTTTGTCGGTTTTTTGGACGTAGCTGTGCTGCTGGTTCTGATGAACCGTGTCAGCTCTGTTCTGATAGCAGCCTGTGGTCAAAGCTGAGAGTAAACTAAGATCTCCTTCTGAGGAGACTGAACTCATCAGTCATGAGAAAACAGCAGCTCTACTGAATAAAGGTAGGATGGATCAACATTAAATATTTAAGTTGGTTTTTTATTTTAGTTTGATGCAACTTGAAACGAGTTAAGAGTGATAACTGTTGAAGTTCTGGTCTATTTGATACCGGGCTGTCAGAAAGACAGAATAAAAAAGTGTAACTGATGAATTGATCACCTCTGAAAGATCCACCAGTAATTTACATCACTGTATGAAGCCCTCAGCATCAATAAATCAGTCAATTTAGGTGGGTAATTTCCATCCATCCATCCATTTTCTGTAGCCGCTTATTCCTCCACAGAGGGTCGCGGGGCAGCTGGTGCCTATCTCCAGCGGTCAAGGGGCGAGAGGCGGGGGACACCCTGGACAGGTCGCCAGTCCATCGCAGGGCCACACAGAGACGAACGAGACAAACAACCACACACCCACTCACACCCAAGGACAATTTACCAGCCCAATTAGCCTGACAGTCATGTCTTTGGACTGTGGGAGGAAACCGGAGTACCCGGAGGAAACCCACGCACGCACGGGGAGAACATGCAAACTCCACGCAGAGAGGCCGCAGAGCCGGGACGCGAACCCACGACCTCCTTGCTGCGAGGCAACAGTGCTAACCAACTGCGCCACCATGCAGCCTAGGTGGGTAATTTATAATATATAATTGTTTTAATTATAACATACTGTAGTTACTTTCCCTAGTAACTAGTTACTTTGAAAGTAACGAGTAACTTAAAGTAACTGAGTTACTTTTTAAAGAAGTAACTAGTAATGTAACTAAGTTACTATTTTAAAGTAACTTACCCAACACTGCTTGTAAGGATCATGCATCCATAGAATTAACAACACAGCTAGACGTGTGGGAAGCATTCCAAAAATGTGCCAAAATTCTGAGGAAATTCTCCTGTTGATACTCTCTCTAGTTCTGAGTTGTTTGGTGGATTGGAGGATTGAAACTTCCCACAGTTATAAAGAAAAAGCATATCAGCCATACATTTAGTCAGTGGTGTGATTTAAACAGTCAACACACACACCCATCCTTGACCTCTAACACCTACATTACTACATCAGAATGAGAGAACCTTCATAATAATGAAGGAAATAAGTGTTGTTTTTTAATTCTAGGCATGCCGTATGTGTTTTAGTTATAAATGAAACCAGAATCCTTCCTGAAAATGTGTTTTATGAGTCCACTTGAGGGAAATGCTCTTTAGTGTGTAATTAAAGAAGACTAGAAGTACAAATTAGTTTTTTTTTATTACTGCACTTTTGACAAGACTTATAAAAGTGAATATTTCCATGAAAGATTTGACCTCGTCAATAGTATAAACAGTAGTATTGAAAAGAAAATTGATTCTCAAAGTGATAAAAACCTTAGCTCTCTCTAGTCTGGTGAAACAAACAGCAGACACATCAGTACATTATTCACACATCCACACTCACACTACGGATTATTCTGACTAATTATCATTTTTTCCCTTCAAGCATCTCTCCCAGATTTTGCCATCGTTATTCAGCCAGGACAACATGGGGGCTTGTCCGGGATATGAACTGTCTGGGATACATTTTGTTTTGACTGACAGTTTAAATTTTAGGTAACTATTAGTGTTATGGGGCAGTTCTTGTGCAGGATGGTCTCAAAGTTTTGGGCCAGGACTGTTTGTTATTGGCTGTGCTCCAATGGTTGACCACAATTCATTACCATTTTTAAACCCTTTACAGTGTCCAAACTCAAAACTAATTAAAGGGTATTGGCTGCTGCTGACCTAAACATCAGACTCATGATGTCAAGGAGACTCTATGTAAAAGGTAAAAAAGTACACCCTAAATATGTTATGTAACAAGACACATTAAAGTCATAGTGACCTTAAAAGTTAATGACTTAAGGTCAGGTACAAGCTCATATTAACATTACATGAGATCTCTGACTCAAATGAGTTGTTCCTTTAACAAAATCTAGAACAAAACCTAGAAGCGACTCATTCAAGACTTTCTTTATTAAATGAAAAAGGAGCTTATATGTTCATTATTTATACTTACATACAAACTACACCTATCAGGCATGTTGTGATCTGTGGGAGGAAGCATTTATATTTCCTGCTCAGTCATTTGTTTTTTTCCTGTTTTTTTCTCTTTGGTCAGTCATTTGTAACATTTTATTCACCTACATACTTGTTCATTATCGGCACCTCAGAAACACCAGTAAAACCATTAAAATGCCACACAATGATGCACTAATGGATGCTAACATGGACTCCTTATTAGTGATCTTGTATGAGTGCATGTGTCATTTACGATCTCGTCATTCTGGCTGGTGACTCAGCATCCTGTGAGCCCGTCTTTAGAAACCACATAATGTGAGCATGTTAAATAACGAAGTGGCTGTGTGTCTGCTCAGGAGTGAAGCTTGTTACCATCAGTCCTGTTGGGGTGCTCAGTAGTTATCTCATCACTGGACCACACCACCCTGCTTTTAAAGGTACAATAGTGAACTTGGTAAACAATGTAGCATAAAAACCCCAGAAAGAAATCAATAAGGTGGTTTCCTCGCAGTTCTCTAAAAACCTCAGCCAATCATACGTTTCAGACCGAAAGCAACTATTGGACAATCCGGCTGTCTGTCTCGCCGAAGCGCCTCACTTGATCACTGCTTGGATCCTCCATTAATGCGTGCTGGAGCATTTTAAAGCAGAACACCCCAGAAGTGAGAGAAGGACAGAAACAGCCAGCTGTTAGCGCTTCAATTGTAGGAAAAAAAATACCAGAATCCCCCCAAAAAACACCTTTTCAGCTAGCAGAAAAGAAAAAACATTTGGACGTAGAAAGAGGAAAAACCTGGAGGTACGTTTCAACAGCTGGTGTTTTGCTCTCTATTGTTTCTGTGGCAATGCGCGGTCCCATGTCCAGAGGAGGCACGGCATGAGGATTATACCTGATGGGAGGGGTGAGAGCTCTGAGACGTGTTTGTGTAAAATAACTAGAGATAGCTTGTTTGAAGATTCCTCAGTGAACCTTTAATACAAATCAATCTGTTGCATGGTGGGAAATGGTTGCTTAATTTTTGTATTTGCTTTGCATGATTTTGTAATTGTGTTTTGCATTGTAGCTTTATTTCCCCTCTGTAAACCCCTCTAGAAAACTAACATTTAAACTTGATTGAGTGGGTGTATGGTCAGGTGCAGGTGAAGCACAGAGACTGATCAGCCACCAGTTAAAAGGAGCTGATGCAATGGCGAGGAGGACAGCGGCTGGCTTAGTGCTATCCTCTGGTAACAACGGGTCCAGTGGACACTGCATATACCTGGAGTGCACTCCCTGGAGGTGTATGGAAATGCCAAAGTGGATGATGATAGCAGAGGGAGGACCTCTGCCAGTGGTGCTGGTGTTTTTGTTGCTTTGAAGTGTGACAGACCTGGAGAGTGGGAACCGTTCCAGAGCATCATTGCAGAACAGTTGTGTGCATGGTGATTGACTGAGGTGTGATCAATGGGGTGGCCCCAGGTATCAAAGTTGGCCCCTCCTCTGGTGAGGGTGGAGGAAGACTTTAAAAGACAGTTGTTGTTTTTGTTTTAATCTATTTTTTTTTTCAATTATTTTTTCTATCTAGTTTTAATCTTACTGGCATTTTAGATTGATAAAAATGTCCATTGTTTCAACTTGACTTGTGTCTGTACTTTGGGTTTCTGAGTTGTTTACTCCTCTTGCACAAGCGCCGTAAGGTCTTGAGACCCTCCAGGCCACATATCACTGTAGTGAACACATGGACACCTTTTGTATTTACTAACAAAAAAGTCTTGGTGCTTTTTTGAGGTAAGACTGGTTTCAGATGTTGGCAGGATTTTGACCCATTTAGCAGCAGAAATATTCAGCTGTCACAAAGCCGTTAGTCTAGTCAGACGGGCGCGGGGGGACTTTGTGGTGAAATATTCTTTAACTTTAACCTTTGCTGTAACCTTTACATTCTGTACCCTCATTCTGTCCAAACGGATCTCACTTCACTTTAAAAGGTTGAAGACTCAAGGTGGTTCTTGAAGGGTACTAAGCAGGTATGCACAGACACAAACACACACACAGGGGGGAGCCATGTTTTGAAGACTTCTTATTTGTGATTCAAGGTTGTGCCCTGCTCACATTGCTGGAGGGCAACGTCTTTGTGATGACGACACACTGGAGTTCATGGTGGAAACAGCCGAGCCGCTCAAACAAAAGGAGAAGCAGTCAATAGATGTGGGACTTTTCTCACCACTTCTCCACTCTGTTTCATGATGATTTAAGTAAAGCATCATAATGTCATTTCCAGGAAGTAAACTTATATCTTGTAAAGACATTTTATGAAATCATACAAACATAATTTATTTGAACTGGTATAAAAAACATTCTTTGTTTCTTTTACTTTCAAATAAAAACTCAGAAAAGTGGGAAACAAATATTTGTTTGATAGTTCAGGATTAGATTATTTAGAATGTGGCAAACTGATTAAAGCAATAGTTACAATTTTATTTTCTATACATTTTTTTCTATAGAGACATTATAAAAAATGAGATTGGCGATATCCAAATCAATTGGAGATTTTAATCATGCAGCGCTCAACATTTCCTTTGGTTGTTGGTCTCCTTGAGCTCATATCCTTCTCCTGATGAAAGAAGTTGGTTGATGGACAGTAGAAGTAAAGTAGGTCAACATCAGAGATCAGGAGGTAACTGTTTGATTCCAATCAATAAAAAACACTTTGATCAGGACCCTGTTCTGATCCTTGAGGTCAGATCCTAATCAGTACTTTGCCTGTTGTAGAAAACTCTTTTTTTATAGTTTTATTTTATCAGTCTTTGATGTTGACCTACTTTCCTACTTCTACTGTCCAGATAAGTATAAGTAGAAAAATATACTTTCAGAAGAAAAACCCAGATCTACGCCACTGCTTAACGATTTTGACATTTTTAAGAAATGGTGCTCGTAGAGTGGAACCTCGACTCAAATGGATGTTAGCTTAACAATTCAGTAAGAACTAATCTCTGTTTCTCCAAACTGAGGTCATTCAAAGCTACCTAATTTATTATAAGGATAAACTTTCCACAGAAAGCCTCTATAAAACCTCTGGGCTACCTTTAAATCAAACACAGGTGGTTCCTGTCATGCTATAAAGGTCATCAGGGGTTATTTATCCATAAGGTCAATAATGCAATGGAGACAAAAAACCTGTATTATGTCATCTAATAATTAAAGGCATACTCAGTAGCCAGGTAAACAATGTAGCTTTTTATGTTTTTTTTAAAAAGCCTCTTAACAACGTTCCAACATAGCCATAAATATATTGTGGAGATTAAAAAAAAAATGAAATAAATCAATAAAGTGGTTGTCCCGCAGTTCTCTAAAAACTTCAGCCAATCCTATCGCTCAGACTGAACGATAGGATTGGACAATCCAGCTGTCTGTCTGCCGCATTTCCGCACTGCTTGGATCCACCAATAATCCGCCCGGACACATTTTCCATCTGAAGATCCCGGAAGTGAAAGGAGGACAGAATTAGCGAATTAGCCGTCGATTAGAGCTTCCATTTTAAGATAAAATACCAGAGTCCCCCAAAAAACACCTTTTCAGCTAGCAGAAAACTAAAATCGTTTGGAGCTGAAAAGAGGAAAAGCTGGGGGAACGTTTCTACGGCTGAAGTTAGACTCTGCATTGTTATCGTCGCAAAACAGTGTCCCATGTCCGTGGGGAGGCTGGCTTATGGATTTTACCCGACGGGAGGGGTGAGTGCATCGAGTCGTGTTTCTGTAAACTAGCTAGCGAGACCTCGTTTGTTTACCTGGCTACTGAGTATGGCTTTAAATCAAAAGTCTTTCCAGTGGCAGTGTGTTTTAATTTATTCCTGTACTAATTCTGGTCTTATTAGAAGTGCAGAATGTTCATCAGTGACTGGCAGTGACTAATAAATAACTCAAGTCCTGCTACCTTGGAATTAACTAACATCACACAAAAAATAGCAAATAAAAGCAACCAATGCAAAATAAAGAATCCATAATCAGGAAGGAATGAATCTGGGAGGCCAAGAGAGCTGCTGTGGTTTTATCATTAATCATCAGTCAGTTTCTCTGAACAGCAAAACACCTTTATCTTAAAGTCTAAGTGAAACTTTGTCCACGACTTCAGGTAACAATAAATGTCAATTCTGTTCTATTTGTTATCACTTCATTTACGGGCAGTTCAAAGACAAAAAAAATACGATTAGTTTGATTTGTCTATTTAAACCAACTGGTTATATTAAATCTTCCCTTTGATTCCAACCACAGTCCTAAAAATAACCATTCATTTAACGGCCTGTAGACACTCGACAATGTAATATTGGAAAGCTACTTTAAATTTGAATAAGCATATTTTCATCTGTAAAAATGGCAAAAGTGTGCAGAGTGAATCCTTCAAATGTTGATGTATTTGATGTCAGAAGATCTAAAGCAACAAAAGACATAGAATCAGTGACTCAGAACTGAAAATAAGTCCTCCAAATACACATGTGCAATAATGTTATGAGCAATGTCACACGTTCTGTTAGCACTGAGCGCTGAGCAGTGGGTGATCCTTCACTTTCAACCGGAGGTGCTCTGGTTCTGTTTCAGGTCATCCAGTCTGCTCCTAAATGGCTCCTGATCAGGTTGAAAATCAGGCTTTGCTCAACCTGTCGTGTGTTTTTTTTTGCCAAAGAGTAGACGTTTAAATGTGGGCAATATTTCCTGATGTGATCCAACTTGTGTACAAGACAGCTTTTCACCTTGCACATAGTTTAGTTGACAGATAAAGTCATCTTTTCTTTGTCTATTTCTTTTTACTATTATTTGTATTATCTCCTTTAACTATATAATTCTAAGTCTTAGGACCTGTTTTTACACGACAATGATGAAATCTAATTAAAAAACCCTTAAATCTTCAGGTTAAACAAAATCTGGGCACACAGAAGTCTTGGTAATGATCCTTTACTAAAGCAAGGACTCTGGAGCTGATTTGCTTTCTGCTGCATATTTTTTTATAGCCCATTATTTTCAGATTTTTTGTTTCATTACTTTTTTATGAAGTTAAGTTCACAGCTAAATGCTGCCAATGATTCGTTTAAAACAGTGAATGGACAGTTTCACTGGAACTACAAACTACAGTCAGAGTCTGTTAAAGTCTAATAAAATAAAAACACATCACACAGCTGATCAGGATATCCTCCCAGACCGGAGCCTTACTGTGGATAGTGGAGGAAAAAGGAACATTTTATTAAAAATCCTCTTTACAAACGGTCTGATTGATTTGTGTTTCTTTTTTCTTTTGCTAAAACCTTCTTCTGTTGGGGGAAGCAGGAAAAATTAATCCTTTCAGAGTAAAATAAAAGTATAAATCAATATAATTAGGACGTTAAACAGAATGAACATACTTAAAGAAATGAATGAATGTTATTAACAGCTTGGTACACTGTTCAATGCATTCAATAGCAATTTGTTAAGATTGTTACAGGAATGTAATTTTTAGTGACAAAGCTCTCAGAAGCACTTTGAAACAAAAATAAAAAGCCACTTCCTCCATATTTATCACACGTCTCAGTGAGACAAGCAATCTGCCGACCGCAGATAGTGGGATTTTTAATTACTTCCTCTGTGTTTAATTAGCACAGCTTATTGAAATTTTGTGCTTGGGAGAAGAAAACAAACCCCACCAATCAGTAACTGGTGGGCGTTGCTTTAAAAGCCCAGAGAAAAACACCAATAGAGCACTTTTAATATTTTAACATTTTTCTTCTCGCTTGTTTTTCTGGACAGCACAGCTGTATCTGCCTTCCTGGAGGCAGCCAGTCGTCGACAACTTCTACTTTTTGACACAGGCCAAGAAGAGGTCACCGGAGTGGTGGTATTGTCATGGTAACCCATTCTGTAACATATCAAACAAACATGGCCACCCTGGTCATCCATCATCTCTCTAGTGAGGCCCATCCATCATCACTGAGGCACGCTGACATCCACTTTGCTCGGCCTCCTCTTGGCTGAACTGTGATTGGACAGTGTGAGGGAGCCAAAGTAGAGGAGTGCTTTCATACTCGCGGAGTGGCGAAACGTCCAAACTGCGCTACCTTACAGAAACACATTGATTTAGAAATCTATAGAGATAGGATTCATCAACCTTGAGGTTCGGCCATGTGTTCATGTGAAGACTTTCTTCTCTCCGTCAGACGGTGAAACATGGCGAGCATCACAGGGGGCGAGCCGAGCTGGAGGCGTCTGCTTTTGTATTCTGGACACAGAGATTTTGTCATTGAAAGCTGAGAAATTAGTCTGACGGGCAGCAAGATGGCAAAATGGATGTGGCTTTCTTTACAAGGCTCATAAAGTGTTGGACAGAAAAGCATTACATACAGTAAAAGAGTTCCCCCCAAAAAACACAAAAGCTAAACAGCTATAAAACTTCAACGGAGGCTGTAAAAATGCTAAATTTAATCTACAAAACTCAGAGATCAGGGTTCCCCATTTAGGTTGGAATAATTAGCTTAAATGTGCTCTTCCTATCGTAATACCACAACAACTAAAGAAATCTTTACTTTTAAATGCTGTTTTGGGTAAAGTGCAGTTGGATTGAGGACAATTCAAGCAAGTATGCAGCAGCAGCAGGCAGGTGAAGTTTAAGATAACAAAAGAAACGTAGACCAACTGAGCAGTAACAAATGACTGAATTAACACAAAGAACAAAGCAGTCAAGGCAGCAACAGGGACAGTTTTAGCAGAAGACAATACCTGCAGGAACAGCTGACTGTGTGGAACAAGTTAGTTCAACAATGGAGAACTCAGAGAAGCAGCCAGGAAACACCAGGATGTTAAAATACAACAGGAACTACTCTACAAATACAACAAGGAAACCAAAAGCTAAACGTACAAATCCACCAGAGACCCCATAAACACAACAATTAGATGAATGTGGGTGTGCAGAAATGTTTGGTAATAACACATCACCCGTCCTCTGTAGGATTTCAACAGCAGACCTAGCATGCTCTTTACTGCCTTCCCAGATTTAAGCTTGATACAATGAAAACACTTTGTGTTTATTCTGAATGTTCAGATCCTATGATATCTCAGTGAACTGTCGACACCTCCAGTGGCATCATCTTTGCTCCACTGCTCATGCATATCTGCCAATTATCCAAGGTAAGTGTAACCCTTCAGCTTATCCTAGTGGATAAGGTGTTCCCAGGCAGTAAGGCTGGGCCATAAACTGAAAATGACCGAATATCAAATGTTATAACTCTTGACTTTAACGGGATGTCTGGTATTTAAACAAATGAAAAGATTTGAGTGGGTTGCTGATGTCGACGCCCCTTTAAGAAGCTCTGACACGGACTAGTCACGTGACTCCACCCCATACAATCCGTAACAAGAAGATTCAAATATGGAAGCAGCAGGCTGTTCGTAGCTTGTCACTCTGTGTGTCGGCTCGCCGTTCGCGGCTGAATGTAGCTGCCCGCCGCTTGCAGCAGCACTCTGCTCTGTGCCACAGAGCTCCACAGGCAGGAGCAGGAGTGAGCTACAGGCTGGAGCCATTTTGTCGAAGAGCTTGTTACCAGAAAAATGCTTCATCATCATCATTTGGAGGATGTGATGAAAAAAAGACAAAAGTCAAACTGTACAGACAGACTACCAACAAGTCAAGGTAACACATCCTCTACCTGCAGTTCAACCACACTTTTTTTTTTGCGCATACGGGTAGTTATCTTTCATATATCGTTATTGAGGTGAACTCCTAAATATACCGTGATATTGATTTGTGAGACATATCGCCCAGCCCTACCAGGCAGGTAAGGATACGTACCGATACCAGTGTGTTCCAAAGTCTGCCTCAGGGCCTCCTCCTGCCCCCCCCCACAAAAAACCCCTCAACAATAGGAGGTGACCAGGAGACCTCCTAATCATTCTTTAAACCACCTTACCTAACTCTTTAGATGTAGAAGTGCAACAGTTTTTCTCTGAGCTCACCCCAGATGACGGGGCCTCTCATATCTCTACCAGAGGAAACTAATTTCTGCCTCTCATATTTGGGATCTCGTTCTTTTGGTCTTGATCCAAACTCCTGGCTACAGTTGAGTAGATCAGAAAACAACAACATCGCAAAGTTCTTGCAGTTCAAACTTACAGTCAACATTAAGTCTGACTTACCCAGGATCCTCCTCTGAAAGTGGTTATGGATCAACCTCATCATGGTCACTTTCTCCTTTCTGGCTCGTGCCACCAACTGAGGCCCTGCTGCTCAGAAACCCACACTGCCACAAGAAATTGCTCATTTCACGCACCAGTGATGAAGAACATTCTGCGACACACCATCTACCAGCTGACAACAATCTTCACCCTACTCTTTGTTGAGAAAATCTTTGACATTGACAGTAGGAGAAATGCCCCTTTCCACACCCCACGCCCTCACACATGAAGAGATGTTGTTCATTTACTCCTGCATCCTTAGGTCAATACATCCATGTCTCTAGTTTAGTTAAAGAAACATTTTGTTTGTTTGCTTTCTTTCTGCATCAAACCAGTTGATCCAGTGACTGTTAAAACTCCCCCAGACCTAAGACATCAACTATAGTGACAATTCATAAAAAAAGGAAAAAGTGTGCATTTTTAAAAATGAAAGTGGATGTTAAGTATAATAACATTAATACGGGTGGATGGTCACATTATACAACCCTTCAGATTTGTTGTTAGGATGATGAACCATGACACTAATACTGTCAACTTATAAGTGTTATGTTTCCATATTTGTAGCATCTGTTACAACCACTTCTATGTCCTCCACCCACTTTAACTCAGGGTAAACAAAACACATGAAGGCCAGTGCCCTCTGGGAGACCAATCAAAGGACTAAAAAAAGACAAAATAAGAACAATTTTCTCATCAGATGTTTAGATAAACCTGTGAAATGCTAAGATAATATAGTCTGTTAGGGCTGGTTCACACAGCAAGATTATTAAGCAGATTTTTGCCCCGATTCTCCCCTTATGACAATCTTAAGCATGCCCTGGATTACTGCTGTGGCTCTAAAGACATTCTGATCAGATATTCCTGTCGTGTGTGGTGTGTTAACAGTGCTCTGTTCAGGACGTTGGACCACTCTGATCGCAAATCAGGGAACTCCAACATGTTGGATAGTCTTGGCCCAGTGTTGCAGCGTGTGTGGTGTTCCCCGAAGAGCAGCCTGTGGAATGTGACGTGTAGCCAATCAGAGAGCAAGGTGACAGACCCAACCTGCACAGAGCGAGGGGAGCCCCAAATCAAAACAGCTGTTTGTGTTCTTTGTTATACCTGGCAACAATCCATGAATCCATCTTCTGATGCTACTTCCAGCAGGATAATGCTCCATGTCAAGTTTAAATCATCTCTAACTGGTGTCTAGAACATGACAATGACTTTACTGGACTCCAGTAACCTGAACTGGAATCGGATCTCAGTCCAGTCCAGAACCAGCTTCATTTGTGTACCTAAAGTTAAATTGATCATTTGTCTAAAAGATGTTTTTTTGACATTTTACTATAAACTTGTAAAGCTGGGTGACCTTAATCCTTTTAGACATTCAGTTGATTTGAAGATCAAAATTAGTAAAAAAAAATTGGGGGGGGGGGGGGGGGGGGGGGCGGATGCCGACTGGTTTGATCCCACTCCAAAGGGAGTGGAAGTGATGGATCAGATGAGATTCAAATACAATGTTGGAATGGTGTTTTATTGAATTCAGCTGGTCTTGTTAAAGATGACATTGTTGTATTTCTAAACATTGCCCTTTTTTTACATTTTGAACACATTCCTCAAGTGTGTGACATCATCATAGTCTAAGAAAGTATATCATGGTAAAAACCTTTTAAAAATCTGAAAACAAAATGGGATTGTGTAAAAAAGCTAGTCATGTGAAGCCCCACTTTGCTTTACCAGCTTAAACTTTGAACAATGTTTCTACTATAGAATGTGGCTGAAGCTGTAGAACTCTAAACATGTCTGATCTTTTTTACTTTATTTACCAAAAATCTTTTTATACTTTTTTGAAAATGTCATCTATGACATATGATGAACCAAAGGTCATAGCACATTACTCACAGTCAAGTCATATTCCAATACCTTTGTTGAGTTTTTCTAAAGTTAATAGGGGCGTAGTAGCAAATCTGTGCTTATTTGTTGGCATCCTTGGTTCAGGTTATGTGTAGTTTTATTGTGTCTAAATCATTACATTAATTTAGTCTTAAAGAAATGTCTTCAACATTTCAGACAGGAAAATGCTCATACACTTTTAGTATTAGTCTGGCTTTGCTTCACTTTATTTTCTATTTTTGTTTTATTTCCTGCAGCCATGTTTACAACAAACCAGCACATGATATAAAGTAATCACCACAACTTACAAACATCTATATGCCATAAAGCTGCTGTTCTTTCAGAAAAGTCACAAATATCTAGTTAATTAAGTGGTTTACTATAAGTCACAGTCTTAAATCCCTACAGATGTTAGAGTGTTTCTCTGTTTTAGAGAATCAGAATTCTGCTTCTATAAAGACCGGTCTGATAGCTATGTTATTTAAATGTCACTTCATTCTGCAGACTTTCAAAGAGAAGCATTTGAACATGAAACGTTCTCCTCTTTTACGTCCTGTGTGAAGGGCTCACTCTGACTTATCTCCTGCTGAATCTTATCTTTATCTCTCAGTGGGTTCCGGTCCAGTCAAGCTGCTTTCATCTCAGAAGAAAAAGACCATCTGAAAGTTGAAAAGCAAAAGGCGCTTTGTGGTGCTGTTGTCAGCTGAGGAAATGTAATCATAAGTGCTTTTCTTCTCTCACTGGTCCAAATAAATCATCTGAGCCGCTCAAGGAGCCAGATATCAGTTTGTCATTCTTTGACAATAAGAGTCTGCTGACAGCGTGATGAAACTTCAGTTGTAGATTCTCATAACGTAGTGCTTGATCTATTACTAAACATGTTTCCTTTCTGCTTCCTGTCATCAGTGGTGTCACACTCCAGCACAAGTCACTTTGAATGCATTGGAAATAGTATATTTAGGAAGAACAGAGTTTGGGACTTTATCATCTTCAGTTCTCACACTTTTATCTTGTTGTTTGAATAGAAGGCAGCTGGTTTCTTTGTGTTGGTGTCACCTCTCAACCAGGAGGATGTTTACTAAATCAGCCTTACACCCCAAGAGTTAGCAGAGATCTAAGACTAAAATACATCAGAGGTTCAACATATTGAATGTAACAGAAATGGAAAAAGATTAACTTTCCACACAAGTAAGTTCATGTTTACACCTGTCAACCATCCATCCATCCATCCATCCATCCATCCATCCATCCATCCATCCATCCATCCATCCATCCATCCATCCATCCATCCATCCTGTGTTTGGATTGGGGCAAGATACATGTATTAATAATATAATATTTCAAAGAAATATGGAAAAAAAATGAAGTGAAACATTTAAAAAATGGGTGAGTTTGTATCAAAATGTGACCTTGAAAATGAATGAATGTACTGATAACAGGTAGACTGGATACAGCCTTTATCAGTCAACTCAAACTGCTGCAAACAGACAGCTGACTCTAAAGGCTGCTGCTCTTTTTCTCACAGGTGTTAAAAACATGAACATATTAAACCCATTCTGTGTACTGGTTACCTTTTGAAAGCAGAATCAGTGATTAAATCATTTTATTGGTTTATGAATCTTTAAATGGCCTTGCATTACTAGATATAGGAACCATGTTAACCAGTTACACATCAGTCAGATGATGCAGGTCTACAGACCGAGGCAGTCTGGTTTGACCTGGTACTTTTACCAGACCAGGAAGAGGATTCCTTCAGTATGTCTGCTCCATAGAGGTGGAAAACTCTGCCTTTAGAACTGAGACAATTCTAAATAGTTTATAAAAATCACTTATTTTTGCACAACTACATGATGAGCTTTTAGTACTTCTATGATTTCACTTTCACAAGTTTATTTGTGTGTAAAATGTCTGTTTTAATGCTAATTTTTTTATTACTGTAACTGTGTACATTTGTGAATATTGTTACAATTTTACAGATTGTTTAACTGTTTTTGTAAAAAACAAATTGAAAAAAAAAGAAAAAGCATTACATAAGTATTACATAAAGTACCACTTTTAATTTATCACAACATAAGTAATAAACTTAACACTCAATGAAATGGAAAGTTGTGTTTGGTAGATTTTTTCCTCATTTGAACAACTTATTAAGCTTATATTGGAAAGCCTCAGCTCCAGTAAACATGTGGGTGGCTCCCAAAAACATTCTGCCAAAATCCACTGAATTAGTCCTGTTTCTGTTTGACTCAGAGCTTTGTTCCAGCAAAAGAATGTTAAAACAAAGTAACTAAGTTTAATTATTAGCATTATAAATATTGACTTGTCAACTGAGAAACACAGAATCAAAAATGTTATATTATTAAATATAACCACAAGTAAAACTGATTTGTTTTCAGTATTTAACCTATCGGGTGTTGGATCCATCCATCCATTTTCTTCCTCTTCATTTCCTTCTCTACCCATTTGATCCTGTTTAGGATCAGCTGAAGTTGATGTCTATATCTAGCACTCAGTAGGTTAGACGCCCTGGACAGATCTTCTGTCCATTATGCTATGAGCCCTGTAATGTTTCATGAGTTCAGCACCCCGGACAGCGCCTGTGCAGGCTGCTGTTTTAGTCCCCTCTTTTTCCTAAGCGGTTTGGGGGCGTAACAACTTACAATGCCACATGATGAAAAGAAGGTGCACAAACTGTCACCAAAGACCAATTCACAGTCACCATTTCACCTAACCAGAGAATACAAAGGAATTGTCAAACTTCTGGTTTTTACTGCGACGCCATAGTGCTGACCATGCAGCTCTTATGAGTTAGAAAAGAACTTAAATAAGGAGCTTTCTTTTGACCAACCAGAACTTTGTTAACATGTATTATCCTCAGCAGAAGTAGTAGGTCAATACACTTAGAAAATGGAATACACTCAAACCAGTTTCCATTTTTAAGGCACAAGGCAGTTTTCGCTTGTTTTTAGCACCCCCCAGTGTCCATTTTAAATCACTGTTGTAAAAATAACTTTCCCCCTCCTCCTGCTGTGCGCCTAAGTTTTCATACCAGGTTTGAGGTTTTCTTTGTTTCTTTGGAGGCTCCACCATGATGAACATGATACAATAGATCTCTTAGCTCATATCTATGATGTCTGTGTCTTCAGGTCTTCTGTCCTGAGCAGGTTCTGAGGTGGAAACACGGATTGCCGTAAAGTGTTACTGCTTCTCACGAGATACTTGACTTTGTGAGACTTCAGAGCAGTGGACTGGAGACTCTGGAGTGGCAAACATGGTATTCTGGACACAAGCAGCAGATGGGGCTGAGTGACTTTTCATTAACTAATTAAAGGGTCAGATTAGCACAAACTGGCTCAAGGAAAATATTTTAAAATATGAAAGAGTCACTTAGTGTTTTTTTAAACCAGGGATTCCCAAACTTCTTAGTTGTTGACCCACAAAATTACCTCAATTATTATTGGTTAATTACCAACATTGATAATGAGCTACATAAGAATGAACCTCTTTAACCATTACACTACTTTTTATGACTACAGTGCTTAAATTATTTGCTACAGTCAGGACTAAATATGCTATAATAAATTCTGATAAGTGATTTTTCCCAGTGGCACTCCTCCCTTGTTCTAATTATAGCAAGAGTGTCAATATAACAATTGTTTCTTCTTCACAACTCTACATTTAAACAATCTGTGATCCTGTGACTGATATTGGATCAGTTGGTGTATTATGTACAGGAGATTTGTCCAATACGCCCCCTGTTTGTCATGAGACTGTGCACGGAGAAAGAAGAATGCTAAGGTTAAGAAATAGAGGATGACACTCAGTGTTGCTGTAACCATTATCTCTGCCTCAGTGGTAAGCTAGCCTACCTCACCCCTCTTCCTGTTTGTTTAGCTCGGTAACAAGCTGCCTTCCCCCCAACTCTCATTCAGATTGACTACAGGAACATTAGCACAGTGTGTTTGTGTAGCTAATGGGCTACGCTTCTTGCTACCACTCACATTGCAACACAATAAATGTGAGTTTGTGTTGACATTTCTTACAAAGATTTCATACAGAAAACTTTCTAAACTTTGATAAATAGTCCAACTGTTAAGATGCACAGAGGTCAAAAGCAGACCACTTCTGCCAAGAAAGTTTCAGAAATGTTTGAGAATAAAGGTCTGCAACATTTAACAACAACATCCCCGAGGGGAAATGTTATGTGGACTGACGAGACAAAAATGGAACTTGCTGTAATTATTGTAACCAAGAACTCTGTTGTCTACCAGGAAATCCTGAAGGAGAATGTCTGACACAAAACAGATGTTCACGCTTTGTTTGAATTCAAACAATCCTGTAAAGAAGAGAGTAATAAAATGACCCCACAGCGATGGGAGAGGCTAATCACAAATGCTTGATTGCTGTTGTTGCTGCCTGGAGGTTTACAACTAGTTCTTAAGTTTAGGGGTCACTTTTTCACATAGGCCCAGGTTGGATTGAATAGTTTTATTCCCTTCCCAGATTCTGCAAAATTCACTTTCTAAAGATCTTTTAACAGTTATATCAGTCCCAAAGACTGTGTCTGAGACCCAAAAGTGCTAAAATATTTTCACCGTTTTCACTTCCTGATTCTCATTTTTTGGAAATGTGTTTTGAGCTAAAGCTAAAATAAGTGGTTTCAAAATCTTTCCCCTGCTGACGTCAAGAAGGGAAAAGACCATCTCTCTAGAGGACAGAGCCAATCACGAGCACCTTTGGTTACCTGAACCCACCCAACAATGAGCACAAAAGTCTTTACTCCCTTCATCTGAGCTCCTGAAGACCCACCAATGTGAACACGTGGAGAGGAGATGGGAGAGGCATAGAGAAGCTTGACTCCCCAACTACTTCGCCCATTTGAAAAAACAGTTTTGCTTCAGGAGGTTGGATGAGAGGGTGGAAGAACAACAGTTGCACTTAAAGTAAGGGATAATTTGACCAATGCAGAGCTTTTACCTGTTTTTGAGATGCAAAAGAAATGATTCAGAGTGGATAGAAAGTGCATAATAATATCTTTAAGTGACACAGAAGCAACAACAAAAGAAATGTGTAAGGGGACAAATAGGTAGCACTGTTGCCTCGCAGCAAGAAGGTTGCTGATTTGATTCCTGGCTGGTCTCCCCATGCATGAGGCCCAGTGATGGACTGGAGACCTGTCCAGGGTGGCCCCCACAACTCACCTCGTGACTGCTGGAGGTAGGGATCAGGTCCCAGCAACCCGTACTGGATGAAACAGTTAAGAAATGGATGAATGGATGAGAGTAGTAACTAACATGTTTATCCTTGATTTGATTTTAAATGTCATGCTCACATACGTTATGGTGATGAGCGGTTTAGAAAATACTGAGCAGATACATTTTGACATGTGAAAATATTTCATTTTAAATGTACTTTTATATCAATTAAATGTTAACAAAAATATGCTATTTGTTTTTGTCAGACAAAGGTGAAAGTCTTACATTTTTGGTTTTATACCATCTGATTTGATGTAATGTCTTCTCTTTCTGAAAATACAGATAGTTAAAATCCTTGTGTTTTATTTGACACACTGACATTACTGACCATGCAGTCACTACATTTCTTAATACATCCAAATATTTTTATCTTCAGGTAAATGATTCAGCCTGCTGGGGTCATAAATCAGGCCTTGTTTTGGACGGGGAGTAGTTTTTAACCCTGTGCACTAGGAGAACATTTTATCAGTGATCATAAATGTATTTTCTTTTATCGCTCTGTAAGTTACAACCCTTTTAGTCCTAAAAAAACACTGCAGTTATCTCCATCATCACTCATGCCAAGCAGTTCTCAGTGTTTTTCCTATGAACTGAATACAAAATTCAATGACCTTAAAGTCTGATTTTAGTCTGTATTTGATGATTTCCTGTCATCTTGAAAACTGTATAAAGAAGAGTTCTGAGAAGCAGGGTCATGGAGAGACATTTACCGAGTTTTGAGCTGTCTAAGTTTTCTTAAATGTATGCAAAGAATCACCACAAACATCACACTTCTTAAGGCACTGTCTTTCACTGCTATGGGACTAATGGTTTCTCCCCAGCCTGCAGGGGATGCCTAGTCAAATCATGGCTGTTATTGTAGCTGAATTTCTTTTCAAACTGAAAGAGAGGTTATTTTTACTCTGTCACGTTGTTCACAGAAAACCCTGCAGACACACAAAACCTAATATGTGTGAAAACCAGGTGTTTCTGTTACTTAAAGGGATAGTTTGGTCATTTAGTGGACAGATGGGTGAGTGATGTAGAAAGAAGGGAGTCAACAAGGATAGAAGGGTACAAGATGGTACGTAAGCATGAAGGACATGAGTACTGGTAATATATGGGCAACATTATGGAGGGCTTTGAATGTTACCAGAAGGATTTTGAACTCAATGTGATGTAACGCCGCCAAATGCGTTACTACCTCTGAACTTCGACCTCTAGATCATCACAAATAATAACCATCTTTTTCCCAATAACTTGGAATAAAATGACTCTGTTATTATGTAACCTGAATCAACATTCCTTCAGGACCCGGTTGTGTCGGAAGACTCAGAAGACTTTCTTTAGTTAATAATTAAACTTAAAGACTCTTTGATGTCTCATTCTAAAGGACACTACCTTTAATCCACTGTCTTAAAATGTCTTAATGTGATTAATGCATTTTCTTCCAGTATTAATGAATGTTGATCCATACATCAGTATTATTTCACATACATACTGATAAAGGTTATGACAACTACGTCACTCATTACTTCACCCAAATAACCAATAAGAGTTAGCGGTCTGAGTCACGTGACATTAATAACTCCTTATTGGCCCACGTCCTTTTAGACTCCTTTAACTTCTGACCCCGGAAGCTAGAGAGAAGCTAAGAGAGCGGTTTTGGTCTTGACACTGACCAGACCTCACGTCTCAGCTGTCAACCTCTACAGAGCTGACGCTTGTTGCCGGCTCATCCGGAGACAGTCCATCAGCCCGTCTGAGCCGATGAAACCAGCTTCCCTCTGAGGTCAGACACCTTCAGTCTGACGCTCCGTTATGGGAATGCCAGGGCTCGGCGCTCCCTGCCAGAGATGGGTCATCTAAGCTTCGTATCTACGGACGACACCGTGGCCTCCGGCGGCCTAAGGCCCCCGCAGCCGTCTGAACCTGACCAAGGGGGGGGGGGGGGGGCCCCCCCCCCCC